>QLPC01003665.1:27600-57177 GCA_003314055.1 Lactifluus hygrophoroides | reverse complement strand
GGTTGGACGATATCGTCGTTTGGTTCCAAGAGCACGAGGAAGCCTCGACATAACCAGACCTAGGCTTTAGAAATGCTGGCTGACGTGAGATCACGTCTTACAGCAGCTGAGACAACAAACTGACGAACGAAGCATGCATGGCTGCTGATTCTCACCCCCCGTCTTCTCACGGTATTTCCGAGTCTTGAGTTCCTCGCTATGAAACCCCTTAAGGACATAGGTTTCTGCCATGATCAGATCAACGGTGGTTTTGATGCCGTCCTGGATGATCTGTTGCAATGCTGCTCGAGTGCATCGTTGCGCACAAGGGAATTCCCGCCGTGACTTCAAAATCCTTCAGGCGGGTAGTAAATACTGTGCGGGCCTCCGTTGCATCCGAGTCGCAGTGCCCCTTGAAATCGCCCTGGTCGATGACAAGGGGCACCACCAAGGGAAGGAACTCCAACGCCAGGTGCAGAGACAGTAGTGCGAGCTACGCGTCTGTTTAAAGGCGAATGAAATGCGACGTGATCAAGCCGTTGTAGTTTACGATGAGAGATGTTAATTCCAGATCGAGATGGCTGTCAATGGGCACTTCGTGTTTGAACCGTCTGTCAGGGGAGTATCAGGGGCTGAGCTGAATTGAACATCGCTTGTCCGGCGTGAGCTCGTGAGCGTTTTGTTCACCCCAAACGTCCATACCACGCCATGATTAGCACGGCAACCAAAAGGTCCTTGTCGGGCCTCTTCATAACGATCACATGTTCGTGCGTCACGCATCTCAGTTGGTCAGTTGGAAAGCGAAGCGACGCAAGCTCGCGTGGCGCGTGGTCACAATCGTGCCGTTATCGTTGGTGGGAAGCCTAAGAACGTTATCTGGATATCTAAGAGAAATATGCCTTCATTGTCTGCAGCAGGTCCAAGTCGTGCAAACCACGTCCTTTACTAGCAGGATCTCGGTTGTTTTTGTTGCTACTGTAGGATCCAGGGATAGACTCGATAGAGCAGATCTGCCGCATTGATTCTTTTTGTGAAATGCTGTCACGGGTCGCTTAGGCAAAGGGGACGCATGGGCCTTTTGTTCCGCGTTGTGACGGAATTCCAAAAGTCCCTTTCACAGATTTGAAAGTACTGTAAGTACAATGAGCCCATTGAAGCCAAAGAGACACCGGCCTTACTGCTAGACCTTACCGGGAATCCCCTGGGCTGATATTGAATCCTTTCAAGATGAATTGTACAGAGAACACGAGGCGGTCCAACCACAGCCGGCTAAAAGAGATTCTCCTGAAGCAGGTCAAATCCAGAAGAGCACAGTCAAAGCTCAATGGGTGCCTCGGCTCCGCGAAGACCATATGTGGTTGTAATCAGTCGCAACTGTGCTCGCTAATCTGCGAGGGAGGGCTTGCGCTGGAAGTGCCGGTCCTTCATAAAAGATGCTGGGTTCCGCATTTTCACTCCACAAAAAGTTCGCCATCCTCATATTAGCCAGCATCCACGAACATTAGCAACCTCTCTCCTCATACCATGTCAACTCTCCACACTGCTCCTGATCTCGCATTCTCGTCCTGGGTAGATGTCCTACTCGCAAAGGGGAACTCCACGGCGTTGAGATCCGAACCTGTGGGATACAACCAACCTGGAATCGAGCTCCCTTTCTTCCTGGATGGCCCCGTGAGCGCAGTCTCTTCTGATATCCGATTGAAAGCTTATTCATGTCTCAGTTGTCACAGGACTTCGCCGATGTGGCCCTATCTAGCACTGCGTCCGTCCGATGGCGGCGAAAGTCTCGCCAGCATCAGCGCCATCGATGACGCGACTTTCAATTATGGCCTTGCCACTCCTCAAATTCATTTGGATGACCTAACAAAAGACATAGATCATATACATCCAGTGAGCTCACGCCGGTTGATAGTCGACCGAGGACATTGACTTACATTTTCTGCGCCGTAGGAGTTCTTCTTCGGGCGTTGTCTCACACCAACTCTTTCATCGCCGTTGGGCGATGCACCATGTGCTGAGGCAACCCACTCGCCTACATTCAATGCCCCTGCTTTATATCATGTTAGTGCTATTAACGCAAGTTATATGATCAAGCAGGGTTCGGCTCACACTAAGAACCGGGAATTATTGCCGACTGATTCGGCAGCACCGGCTCCGTACCAGGCCGAGTTGGCTTGGCTTTTCGAGCCAGGTCAAGGTGTCAGCACGACACCTGCTTACTTCGAGCGACGGCAGCTCTGAGGGACAGGTGGCACCGGACAACGGTGCGAACTTATTCAATTACGCTGGTTTGTTGGGGACCATTTCGTGAGTATCGTATTCTCGCCGCTTTAGAAGTCACACATTCGCCTTCACTAACATTTGTGATTGCAGGTATCCAATCGAGTGGGCATCTGCAGAGCTGCGCAATCCCGCTGCTAAGGTGACAGAGGCGTTAGGGACAGCCCCTTGCGACGTCATCTGCCGCCTGTATGGTGACGGCGCCGGGGACGATACTCGGAAAACACTCTCGTGCGGCGGGATGTACCCACAATGATGGGAGCCGAGGAGATAATGACGACTACAACAGACGCCCACATAAGAAGAGCAAGGTCAAGGTGGCTGTGAATGGGTCTGGGAAGCGGAAGGGCCAACAGGCAGGACCCGTCACGAGCCCACAACCAGGACTCGACAATACATCAATAATAAATCGAAGACGACGGGACGAGAGGCGGAGAGGCTCTCGGCCACGGGCGCACAAAGAGTTTATCATTAATGCTTGCCGGGGCCGGGTGAGTGTCCAGCAGATGTTGATGGGCGCTGCGCCAGCACAGCCGACTTGGTTCGAGGAGAGAGTTGAAGGAGTTGCGTGGCACCATGACACTACAGCAGTGTCACGACGATACAGCAACAAGCGGAGGTCGAAAGCCTAACCACGTTATTTTTTCGGTATACCATTTTTTCTTTTTCTTTTAGCTGGTCCTACTGTGACAGCCTATGGTCGTAGTGTGGCCCCATGGATGATTTTCCTATTGCCTTTGCTTCCTTTGTTGTTACCTGTAGCGTTGCATCTAGCTTGTCTGAATTGCCCCCATATATATATATCAGAGGTCTTTCTGGATCGATGCCCTAATTACGCACCGTGCGTGCCTATCTTTCCACAGCCCTAGCCCTACTGCAGAACACGAACCGCGGGAGTCGCCATCGAGGTAAAGGCGAACTTAAACGGACGTTGAGACAATCGATCGACGGCTTACAGCAGGATCAGATAACGATATAGAACGCGAGTGACACGCGTCGGCCCACCGAGCATGGCCGTCATCTCTTGTCACACCGCTGCTTCGTGAGTAAAGTACGAGGAGAGGGAACCCGCACCGGAACGCCGAAACCTTGCCTCATCCTCCCACAAAACACCATGCATGTGGTCATATGTGAGCTGGCTGTTGTGCAGACACCGTGTCGCTACAAGCCCTGGGCGGATCAATACGTGATATTCGAAGCGTTTCCGAAGCAGCCTTGACACTAAGAGTTCACGCAGTGCCATTAGTTAACACGCAGAGGGAAGTCAACGCGTCGCGTGATCCCTGGCTGCACTGCCAGTGGTGCAAAATCAAAATGTCGTATCTTTCTATTTCCCAAAGACCAGTAACGTCCATATTCTGTATGTATTCTAATTCGGATGCTCTTGTAGTGTACATGAATCAAGTCATAGGAACCCTTTACACACAATTTTGTGAGAGATCCGAGCATGTGCAGTGAGCTAAATCCACGACAGCACAAGTAAGGTGGCCGATTCCTTCAGCTACAGCGCACGTTCCGCAGACCGCTTTCAAGGCACCTGTGGCAAGCCCACTTCTGCACAACAATCCCACTACTCCACATCCAAACTCGATCTCTTCATCGAAAGAGCACCACTCACAAGATATAGCACAGATTGCGCACGTGGTGGGATCTATAGGAGGTGTGATGGAGTACATTTGTAATGCTTGAGTTCCTCCACATTTTTCAGTTGGGTGGTTTGGACACGGTGTGTCACAGACGGCGTTCTTCGGTGAGGGTGGCTGGGTGTCACCACAGAAGCATTGATTCCCAGACTCAACTCCACAGTACTCGTACCCCAGTCCGGCGCAGAACCGACAACAGGATTCGGGTGTCATGCCAGAGGTTTGAATGTATGGCTTGGAAAAGACGAGTGGATGGTCTGTCTGTAATCCATTGAGAAGACTGCCCAATGGATCGTCGAAACAACCAATGCTTTGGATAGCGGCCAAGGCGAGCTGTGGTGCCGAAAGCACCACAGCAAGTCGAAAGGCGTTTGAGCGGTTGAATATGAGCCACGCGAGCTAAACGTAAAGCTGGAGTGAACCATTGCATTGAAAAAAGTTCTGAGGTGTGAGATACCATTAAAAAGAGTGATATAACCGATGTGATAAAATGACACAAGCTGTTGGACCTAACATTGTTTGCGCATGAGAAGGGCTGTGCAAAAGGACGGAAAAGTATATGGACGTACTGAGGACGTAGGACGCAATACGAGGGAGTAGTGCCGACTTCAAGGTTAAGATGGGGGCGACGACTTTTAGCTGCGTAAAACCTACCAAGGGCCCACCCCTTTATATTATACCATCTATCCATCGAATGCGGACGTGTCCTAATCGTTCTTGGCCTGGTTACATATGGTTGATAAGCTAGAGTGACATGGGTGGCGGTGCCACCTTGGCGTCGGGGTAGATAACTTCACCATTTAACTTCACCATTCCAGGGCCGTCTGCCTGATCACGTATTTAGAGTGAACACCGAATCAACCGTTTCCTTTAGAGAGGGCTCTTGTGCGCATAGCTCGCAGCTGAAAGACTGTAGGGAGAGCCTGAGTGGCAAAAGCTCTCGTAAGAGAAGGCTACTGCTACCCTGATTATTACCCCATCCTGTGCCCTTTGCGCAGGCTTGACCGCATGGACAATGTCGTCCATGGATAGATGAATATGAAGGGCAGTGTTAAATGTCACGCGTCTCCGGTCGAAAATATCAAGTTCCCGCGGCTGCCAAATCGGATCTGCCGGGCTGCGCGTCTCCTCTCTGTATTGTTCAACTTGAGGTTAGACATTCGTCGATTAGAATAAGTGTTACCCTGCGTATCTTGTGTACGCATCATGTCATCAGACATAGGGTCTTTTTGCTACAACGATAACAGCCCATACAAGCCGCGCAGGGACTGGGGACACACTCTGCTGTACTGCTGCCAGTGGTTGTCGGCTACATCTCGGCCACACTTCCTATAACACTATCTCCGAACGCTATGATCAATCCGTCAATGACACACAGTTTGATCATGACGCGCCCACGTGACAGCTCGAGGTAATGACAACTGTGATCAAGATGAAAAAAACTCAGTACAGTACAGGATCTTTATATTTCCCGAAGAACCACTAATGTCCCAATAGTCTGTGTGTAACTGCACTACATCTCGCATGTCGAGTCCATCTTGTTAGTATCGAATAATTTAACGTACATGAACTAAGTCCGAGTCGTCGGAACCCTCTACCCGCAATATTGTGAAAGATCGTCGCAGTTGCAACCAGCTAAGCCTGCGACAGCACAGGTAAGTGGTGTGAATACTTCAGCTACAAGGCACATCCCAATTTCCACCGTTTCGCAGATTGCAGCGGCTTTGCCGAGCTTTCCGCAAAGAAAATCCAGTATTCCACATCCAAGTTGGAACCCTTTATCGAAAGAGCACCATTCGCAAGTCATGACACACAATGCGCACTTGGCGGTATCTGGAGGAGGGGTGTTCTCGAAAATATGTATTGCACGAGTTCCTCCGCATGTTTCAGTCGGGTGTTTAGGGCACTGTGTGTTACAGGTCCCTGTCTGCGCGGAGACTGGCTGGTTCTTGCCACAGTAGCATTGATTGCCAGACATGACACCACTATACTTGTACCCCATTCCAGCACAAAACCGACCACAGGACGCGGGGGTCATGCCACGAGTCTTGATGTAGGATTTGGAAAAGTCGTGCGGAAAGTCCGTCCTTAATCCAGTGAGGAGCTTGCTCGACTTATCGTCGAAACAACCAATGGAATTGATGGCAGCCATGGTAAGTTGTGATGCAAAGAGCACCACAACAAGTCGAAGGACGTTCGAGCGGCTGGATGTGAGCTCTGAAAACTAAACATAAAGCTGGATGGGCCATTGCCTCCAAAAGAATCCTGAGATGTGACATACCATTAAAACGAGAGATATCAGAGCGATGGGGGAATAGCAAATGATACCAGTTGTTGAGCCTAATGTGGTTGGTTTATACGTGAGAAGGGCTGAACGAAAGGATGGAAAAGCATATAGACGTACTGAGGACGGTAAGAGGTGATATGAGGGAGTCGTACCGACTTCAAGATGTATACAAAACGAAGGAATAATTTTCACTGAGTAAAGTAGCCAAGGCCGCTTACATTTTATATCATCAGCCTTGTACTCATCGTATTTTGCCGGACCCTTGACCTGATTCCTGTGTCGAAATAAGCTCTGGAGGTGACATGGATGACAGACATTGACAGTGCTGCCATGGCGCCCCTGGACCTGTAGCCCGAGGCACCAACCAGTGGACGTGCTAATTTTCTTGGCATTCATTAAAGTAAGGTGCGCAAGCCTGAGAGGAGACAAAGCCGCTTCGTCACATACTGTATTTGGAGTGAAAACCGAGTGAACTGTCGCCTAATAGATAATAGACAGGGCTCTGGTGACTCGCTGCTGGAAGGGCGTTCGAAGAGTGGAATGGACAGTGGCTTTAAATGGGCGAAAGCTCTCATGAAAGGTTATTGCTAACTTGAACTTGAACTGGACTACTCGCCCCTCTTGTGCTACACCTGTACGATGCCCACCTTCTACCCAGACCTGTCCACCCCATGACGTTCCATGGGAATGGTGAATAGTTGTGATAGGTGGGAGCGACGGTAGCTGGGAAGGATGAGCGTCATTGACCCAGAGACGCTGTCAGCTTGTCAAGAGTTACCACACGCTCGTTTGTTTATGAAACGGGAAAGTCCCGTCGCGCTAGTGTATGTATTGCTGTACCGTATGCCGGCAACTTAATAAGACTTGCCTCCTTCAAACAGGGACAACTCGGCGTACCGCCGGTCATCAGACAGATCTTGACAAACACATGTCTTAGTATGGTTACATAGGAACATAGGTGACGCATCTCCCACTCACATACCGAAGATCGCAGGACGCAGGACGCGACGGTAAATCCGTCCCCAATTTATCTATTCATGACGCGCTACGACGTTCAACCGTCGGCGGACTTGGCTAGCAGGATCCTATCAAGAACTTTCCACTCCTCGACCGGTCCCTCACAATCAACGATCCATATCTGCGTGCCCATAAATCCCTCTAGGGTGACTGAATCGCCATCACCACACCGCAGCGCAACACCACGACCATCCGCCGACGGACTGATGACATTCTCGCGCTCCAATTCCTGCAAGACGCGTGTGCGTGCATGCGCCTCCTCATCCGCGATATAATACAACGAGAGATGCGGGAACGCGGGCGGGCCAGGGCCAGGAGTCCCCATCGCTTCGCTGAGCGCGACGCGCAGCTCGACGAGCTCACGCGATAGCATGAGAGCGATGTAGACAGAGCGGTAGTAGTGGTCCCCTGCAACGACGCGCCCAAGGCGCACAGGCACCGCAGACTGGCCGAGTGGCACAGCCTCGCGTAACGCGAGTAACGTTGTGGCTTGCTCGCGAATCGATATCGCGCCGCCCGCACCAGGGGATGCGGTGAACTCTGATGCTGCTGAAGCCGTTGTTGCCGGTCGCACGGTCGCGAGTGTGACGTGCGGATGGAAGCGCGGGAAAGATTGGTGTACACTCGGCTCGGGGCGACGGTCCATCAGCTGTTGGAGGAGTGCGGCTTCAGGTTCGGAAGGTACCAGCCACAATGCGATGCATGCTATTGGGGGTGATCACCGTGATGAATCGATGCGTGTTTAGTACTTCCACCCCGAGGGACGTACCCATCTTGACTGGTATCGTAAGTTGTGAATGTATCGTGGGAAATCACTACTCCGAGTCTATCTTCAATATCTCTGCACCCAATCAACGGCTTTGCTTGGACCCAGATGCCCTGTAATTGGCCGCAAACGACACGAGTCAAGGACACGCAAAAAAGCCAGCCGAGAACCACATGGCCCCCACCTCCCTCACGGAGAGCCATTATGATGCATAGCAAGGTATGTGTTTGGTTTACTTCATCGCAGCCCAAACGTCTCAATAGACGCTCGCCGTCTTCAAGGAATTAATTCGCCCAAGAGTACTACAACAATCACCTTAGCACTACGAAGGCCGAGTTCTCAAGGGTTTGGAAAGCTTTAGACAAGGCGACAAAAGCGGTATGATTTTCTAGCAGAAAAACATATTGGTTTGACTAATATTTATTCAGAAATATGAATTGCTTGCGAAGGAAACGAAAGAAACGGCCACGCCTCGATGCTACAAGTTCCACTGGTACCGACACGTAAGGCAACAATGACTCGGACTCGGATAGTTTTTTTTTTTTTCCTTCTGGGACCTCACTGTAGCTTCGGGAGTCTTGACTTTGACTTGTCACTCACACCCCAGACTCGCGGACCCCTGGCAGTCTCCGACCCGCACCTATGTGCAGTGCCTCTCTGACCTTTCTCTCGCTCGCTTCGTTCTCCTCCTAGTCTCCTGCAGCGGTGCCAATCCTCTTACTCAATCGACTTCTCCAACTTGTTGTTGACAGGCTCGGGATGGCGCTCGATGGATTGTCCGAAGTCCGAATTTTGTACGTAGAATTAAATTGTAATACAAGCACTGGCTATATCTGAGATATACGAGAATATGCACTATCCGCAATGCGAGCTCTGTGTGAGACCACATCGCTTCTTATGTAATTACCGTGGGAATGCCATTTGCGGTAGCGTGTGCTTCAGCAATCCTGGCCTGGAGATTCAAACGCCCATTCTCTGCCAGTATGGTACCTTCATTTTTTTAGGTTGTGAGTCTATTCATGATCTTGCGGGAGGTCTCATATACAATGGTCCCCATGAAACATCCTTAATTTTTTCCCCCCAAAGCTTTCAGGAACGTGATGATTGTGCCTCATCTTGGGGATCCTCACTGCAGTGACAATTTCACTAAGCCCGGGTCGATGGTACTTGGCAGCTGGCTCTTCAACTCGCATTGAGGGGAGAAAGATTTTGAGAGTACGGATTGATACAGGGGATCAGTGAGTACCATAGTATACAGTGAAAGTAGAAAGGCCCTATATTAAATTCACACTACTGAGTGCAAGAAAAGAACCGCGTTATCGACACACACCGGTAAACAATGGTCAATCAAGTAGCGCTTGATTCCAAAGACGTCGTCGTCGAATGTGGGTTGAGGCTGATCCAGCTCTCGCTTACAACAGCCCCATCATTACTCTCGACATCAGCCTCCGATCCATTTTCAGACGCATCATGTTCATGTTCTGAAGTCTGCGCTGAATCCGCGGTTTCCTTTTTCGCATTTGCAGGCACCTCAGGAGCAATAGGTTCAGGAAGCGGCTTGGAAGCAGGTGGGGGCTCCGGTACAGCAGCAGGTGCACGAGTCTTGGACAGCTCTTTGTGAGCAGAAAGGAGTAAATATGGGATGCTGATAATGATGTCGAGCACAGCGCCAGGAAGGTGCGACACGATGGAGCTTGTTACGGCTGTGGAAGGAAAAATATCAATGGGATTAGATTCACTCGGGTTGAACATTGAGACAATTACCACCAGATCCTACTGCGTAGCGGCCACCCCGCATCCAATCGAAAGATGATCCGAGGTTGAGCTGTAGGCCACAAAACGACAGAGTTCCCACTCGACCATGGCTGACGATTTGGAGAACATCACCAACAAAAATATCTACCTTCTGGGCCTTGCGCTGGAACTTGCGACCTGGTCCCTCCAAGGTAAGTTCCCATGCCGGACCGTAAGCCAACTTCTCCGAGGGTGTCCATGATTTCGTGTACTCCTTGGAATCGTAATCCAACAGACGCCGACCAGCGAATGGTGGGACGTCCAGCGCACCTATTTCAAGACTGACAACGCTGATGTCGTTCATTCCCTCAGCACCCCCAGTTGCCGCAGCGATGCGCACTTCACGGCGGAGAACTTCGACTGCTCGAAGGGTCGCGGCTGCACTCATCGAGCTGGGTCCCAAGAAGGGCAGTCCAACGCGTGCGTCAACTGCTGGGACACATACAACGATACTTTTCTTGCTCTTGCCATTCTTGATGGCATCGCGTGTGCGAGACGGAGAATTGCGCATAAGTGGCAAGAGAGCCTGGATGATATGGAGAGGTGTGACGTGTGTTGCGTTGAGATACTTGAGATATTCGCCCTGAAGCTGAACGTGTTCTAGTGGTGTGAGGGCGAAGAATTGAGAGAGACCAAGAAGCGAGATGACGGAGTGGACAAAGGGGTGCGTTGCAGGAGAGGCGTGCGGATCGCCATGGATGTTAATAGGAAATCTGTGAGACAGGGTAGAGGCCAAAGAGCGTAGGAAGATGGGAATCGTAGCAGGCTGTCTGCTATGTGAGAATCAACGCAAACTTCAGTATGAAAATTGTCGCACCTCGAAAGGATCAAGGACGAGCGCCTTGACATAACCCTTCCCCGCGCGTTCAAGTTCGTCAACAGCTTCGGGGGTGGCGACACTAGCGATAATTATGAACCCTTTCTTCTCAAGGGCGACAATTAGAGGAAGAGCTACTGGATTGTCGGCACCGAGTACGACTGAGCATCGATCGTGAGATAAATTCCCTGGAACTGCAAAACAAATACATACCAACAACCTGCCTTCGCTCATGGTTCGCCGTATGATACCTTTTATGCAACCTAGACTGTGTCCTGGCGCGATAGGCGTTGTAGCCGACCCACAATCCGATTCCCATCATACCGATACCCAAGCCGGACGCTTTCCACGGGTTTTCGGCAACCCAATCGGCGACATTGTCAAGAAGAGACCTAGGGGCAGGTGGAGGGGGGGGAGGGGGAGGGGGAGGAACCTCGACGAGGCCTGGCAGGTGTATCTCCGGGATGGGAGGACCGAATCGCGAGATATCAGCCCACAGCCTGTTCAACGCTTCCTGGATGTTAGGCATTTCTGCCTTGGCTGAAGAGAAGGAGACGTATATGTAGTCCTCAGTGGACTCGATATACTCTTGGATGCCATCTAGGAGAGGCATCAAGGCCACTATGCGCAAAGCTGGGTGGACGGGGCTGTGAACGCCAATAGAGTATAGAAGCGCGCGTGATTACCCAGGTCTACAGCCTACAGCCAGATGCACGAGTCAGTCAGATGTGGCGTGGGAAAGGCTTGGAATGGTCAATGACATTTTGAGCCGAGGCGCTGAGAGGTCTCCCTTCAAAGAAAATTGACAATGGCGGCATTGGGCCTGCGCCAGTTATGTGCGCTACGTGAGCACGATGCCTTAACAACTGAACTTGTAAAGTAGTGGTCGAAAAATCCCTGTGTAAACTAATGAAAGATTATTTAATTTCATGACAATACCAATACAGATTAATATTGAGAGTGCACACAAATTTTCAGTCGTGCAAGTAAGCCATAGCCGAGAGCGATGCGGAAGACGAGTGATCGTGTTCCCACTCGCAGCGCGAGTAACTTACGAAGGCACCTTGGAATCTACACCATAGATAGTAAGCAGAGGTCCTCCCTCTGATTGACAGCTAATGCTATATCACTGTATCTAGGTAACGACTATCTTGAGTTGCTAAAGAATGAACAATGTTACACGTCAACTAAAAAAACCTTTCAAGAATTGGAGAGTCGTAGTTTGTCCAACATGAACCAGTCATCCGGTCATGCTCTTTCTTCTTGGATCTTTTGCTACCTCTATTAATAGCCGTGGTCAACGAGTGCACGGACCGCCGTGTCACGACGTGTATGTTGTCTTGAAAGCACGTGTGATTAGTAGACGCGATGCCCGGAGCATTCAGAATGTCGCACTGGCAAGAGACCCACACATAAAGTTCATAGATTCCATCCAAGAAATGTCAGCACGGGTACAAAGTAACTTACTACGATTTAAAAAGCTACTTATGACACTTCTCAAAGTCGCCTTCCCCATCATTTCGGGCGTACTTCTGGCTCGCTACAAACGCATGCAACTCGCACAGGCCCCCAATACCGCCACAAAATTCTAACGGCTGCACGGCGTCATTAACAAGGATTCTGACGAAATTTCCAAACGGTAGTGGAAGTGATTCGTTGCATGCGAGCTTCTCAACAACCATCCTTGCACTGAAAGGGACCATGTTCGACAAGATCCATGTCCTTAGCGGACTCGGTTTGACGGGGTCCAGCTTCTGGTCTGGTAAGAGATATTGCCGGAACAAGCCTAAAGCGGAGTAAATGGACACCATTTGATTGTCGTGAGAGAAGTCGGCGTAAAAGGTGCGGTCAAGGGGGAAAGTCTCCGGCGAAGCATCCAGAGTGCGGTTGGTTTGTGTGTGATCTTGAACAGGCTCTCCGGTCAATCTAGCAAGGAGCTCGTTGACATACCCTACCCCTTGCACGCGACCAAGATCTCCTCCATAGCTATAAACGAAAGTGAGCGTTGATGACTAACGCAAAGCCGGTTTGGAACCACCTACCCGTTTCCATAGAACTTATTGACGTCTGCATGGTATTCGTATTCTGTGAACTCTTCCGCGGTGAATAGACCACAAAAAGGACTCGGTGCCATCAGGGCCTGAGAGTGGAAAGCACAGAGTGACATTAAATGGTGTACATCTCCGTTCTTCAACTTGGCTCCAGGCGCGTCTGAATTGAGCCGCTTCTTGATGGACGGTGCAAATATGTTGGCCCACTTCTTACTTTCCGCGTTCCCATCGTCTGCATTGGGACACATAATATCATCCAAGGTGAGATTTCCCTTTCAGGCTATGAGGATGTGAATGACAATCAGGAGAGACTTTTGCTAACCGACTCTGGGATCACAAGGTCTACCTTTGCTTTGATTTTATAGCCACTGGCTGCGGAGAATCCTAGAGCCCGCTTCTCGTCAAATGCTGGATAAGACAAAGATACTAAACAGACCTTTGGTCCAGTTAGCAGCGGAATCCACCACACGGGTTGAGCCCGCCGACCTCACGAATGGCGGGTTATCCTTCGAAACATGATATTTATATCTCTCATAGGCAACAAAACCAGCGTCAGACGATCTTTAAAAAAAGGCGTCAGATTTGATAACTGAGGAGTACGACGGGGTTAAGCTCACTGCTTGGCGCCAAGCGGCAGAAGGCTTTCCGTCCCCAAGTCCCACTTGTAGTGTTTGAGGAATTCGAGATAGTCTTTTTTGTAGTGTTTGGCGCGCTGTAATTTAAGCACAGAAGATTTCATCTCTGCGCCAGAATCGGTGGTGGGCCATCGTGAACCATGTCGTTGTAACTGTCGCTCATCGTGGGCAAATTTCTCATCGAACAGGGTGAGAATTCCACATACCACATTGACCTTAGGCAGAGTGTGTCAATCAGACGCATCGGGAGGCATACGGACGTGCACTTACTTGAGTTATGGCGCACATAATCGGTGGAGGAACATACTCCGAGACGGGGATGTACGGCGCGTATTGTGCCCATGTACGCAGTACGTTCTCAGGAATCCCGATGGCCGGAACGCGTTCCACTGGAGCCACTCCAAATAATAGCGTCGAAATCGTGAGCAGCTTCCCTCCCGACCATAGCCACAACAGAAGAGATGCAAAAACCAAGGCGCAGGTAAAGAACCAACGGTTCCATCTCACCTCCGAGTCTCGTGTTCGCCTATCGGCAAACTGCGGTGGAAGATCAATGTCGCCCTTCACCACTGGTAGAGCTTCTTTAGCCATTCTGTTCAAAATCTTCCGACACTGGAACAAGGACAAGGACAAGAAGATTGGGCGTCAATGGCGTAGAGAGCCGACCCCAATGACTTGTCGTTGTCGTAAGTGGCACTGCGCTCTAAGCGCATGAGAGGATTCGAGCATGAGTCACGTGTAATCATATATAAGGGTTCAACGTGGTAGGGCGCTATAGCCAAGTGGTTACGGCGACAGATTAGAAATCTGTTTCCCTTTGGGAGCGCAGGTTCGAATCCTGCTGGCGTCGAAGTTTTTGGTCACGCCGGTATTGTGCATTCATTTTTTTGGTTTCTTCCATGACCACACAATAGCCCTATTCTCTTTTTCTTCCAACGCAATATTATTATCACATGTCACACTTCAAAGCTTCAAGGCTCAAGCATAGTGATGAAGGAAAGAACTGTTTTTATAAATGCAGCGTTGTCTAATTTTCGAGGCAATACTTCCCGTGTCAAGCGGGCACCCAAGGATGGACAGGCACAGTGATTACCGTGCAAACAGACCACGCCATCTAGACAAATTCTTTCCGTGTGCCTACGCAGTAAAATAAAAAGTAGTATAAATTTTGGTAAGGCAACTATGAGTTGGCGAGTTCCTTTGCAAGTTGCTCCGCCTTAGCCTTAACGTCTTCGATCGTGCCAGACATGTAGAACGCAGACTCTGGGAGCGAGTCGTGTTGTCCAGAGAGAATCTCCTTGAAGGACCGAACCGTTTCCTTCAGCGGGACAAGCTTGCCCTCATAACCAGTGAAGACTTGGGCAACCTGGAAAGGTTGTGACATGAATCGCTGAATCTTGCGGGCACGCTCGACCTGAAAGCCGTGAGATTATGAGATTAGAAGATACAAGAATCGTCGTATACTCACAGTCAGCTTATCCTCTTCAGACAACTCGTCCATGCCAAGGATAGCAATGATATCCTGAAGCGACTTGTAGTCCTGAAGAATCTTCTGGACAGCAGTCGCAACTTCATAGTGTTCCTTGCCAACCTACATACAAGTTGTGAGAATTAAATTTTCGAGAGGAAGGTCCTTACGATGCGGGGGTCTAACATGCGCGACTTCGAGTCAAGAGGATCAACAGCGGGATAGATACCGAGCTCGGCAATTGAACGTGACAACACCGTAGTGGCATCCAAGTGGGCAAAGGTAGTAGCGGGGGCAGGATCCGTCAAGTCGTCGGCCGGGACGTACACGGCCTGCACGGAGGTAATGGAGCCCTTCTTAGTCGTGGTGATACGTTCTTGCCTAATTGCGAGGTGAGAATGACACACGTGCGAACAAGGTATCAACATACATGCCACCCATGTCCGTCGAGAGTGTGGGCTGGTAACCAACGGCAGAGGGAATACGGCCGAGAAGCGCAGACACCTCGGAGCCGGCCTGGGTGAAGCGGAAGATGTTGTCTATGAACAACAATACGTCCTGACCCTCTTCATCACGGAAGTACTCTGCAATGGTGAGACCAGTGAGGGCAACACGAGCGCGGGCACCCGGAGGCTCATTCATCTGGCCGAACACCAGAGCAACCTTAGAGTCGCCCTCAAGGTTGATGACACCAGTCTCAATCATTTCATGGTACAAGTCGTTACCCTCACGGGTACGTTCACCAACACCTGCAAAAGCGCGCTCACGTGATGAGCTGCGGACAGAGAGTGACTGGCTACTTACCACAAAAAATTGAGAAACCACCGTGCGCCTTTGCGACGTTGTTGATAAGTTCCTGAATCAGCACGGTCTTCCCGACGCCGGCACCACCAAAGAGGCCAATCTTGCCACCACGAGCATAAGGAGCAAGGAGATCCACGACTTTGATACCAGTCTCGAGCACTTCTGCAGTCGTTGACTGGTCGACGAAAGCTGGAGGGTCAGCGTGGATCGGCTTGCGTGCAACGCCTTTGATGGGGCCACGTTCATCAATAGGTTCACCAATGACGTTCATGATACGACCAAGAGTGTCACGGCCAACGGGAATTTGAATGGGAGATCCGGTGTCAATGACCTTTTGACCACGAACGAGACCCTCGGTACCGTCCATAGCAATAGTACGGACAGAGTTCTCGCCTAGGTGAGAAGCGACTTCAAGGACAAGGCGGCCGCCACGGAAGTCTTGGACTTCTAAAGCATTGAGAATTGGAGGTAGGTCCTCAGTGTCGAACTGAACATCGACGACAGCACCAATGACCGTCTTAACTTGGCCAATAGCAACTTTTGACTGGGTCGCATATGAGCGCGCTGAACGGAGAATTACGTGTCAGCCAGAATTTTTTATGAGAGGAAGGTGACGACAAGACAATCTCATGAAGGATACAGAATAGCTCGAATAAACCGGAGAAGATATAGCTTACCAGGAGTCGAAGATGCAAGCTGCGTCGGGCGCAAGCTAGACTGTGTGCCAGCAGAGGCAGAGAGACCTGTCCTTGCGAGGATGGGAGAAGCAGAGGTTGAAAAGAGAGCGTTGGTTCGCTTCACGCTGTTCACCGCCCTGCGGGAAAGACGAGTGACGCCGCGAGAAGTGAGCATCGTACTAGACGGCGACGACAACAACAACGGGAAAAATATGTGGATATGCGTTGGCGACGAGAGAATTTGTTCGGAACAGTAACTTACATGATATTTAATATTCAGACACAGATTCAACTCCGACGGCATCCGGCCTAGCCCGATTGTGGGGCTGGGCTGGCAACGGTCATAAGTTACGTGCAGTGATTTGTATGCTGCGCTTTGCTCGAACGCTCGAACAGAATGAAAAACATCCGGTTCACGTGTAGCAATTCATAGAATTTATGCTGGACCCAAATATTTAAGAAATGCACGAAATGACATCATGCCAACACAAATCGCGCCACCAAACGCCAAGACGAACACGAGTGACACGAGCCTGCCCGACCAACGGGAAAACACACTCTGCAGTTTTTGCGTTTGCACTGCGTGGTGAAGGGGATCCATCATGATACGTCATCCCATCCTGAGGTCCCACCTTCTAATTGCCAGCTCGCGCGTCAACCTCCGTTCCAGCTCTCGATCGTCCCTACATGGCCTCCGCTTCTTATCTGCGTCGTCAACGCCAACGCCGCCTAGTCCCAATCGATTTCTTGGTTATGGTCGTAAAGCCGCCAAGTACACAGCTTTCACTTGCTTCTCCGCCGTTCTCGGTCTTTCTGTTGTTGTTGGAGCGGTGTTCATTCATGATGTTTTCACGTACTCTGACCGACACGTAGATCGTGTCCCCGTATCACCACTAGCACTGCACCCTGAGAGGGGTGGGCCAAAGAATCTTCCTATTGCAAGTGTGCTAATTGGTGACGAAGATGACGGCGCTCTCGTCCCCATCAAGGATAAACCCAAACTAGTCATAGTCGGTGGGGGCTGGGGTGTGCGTCAACTCTCTTTATCTACTCTTCCTCTTAACATAGCTCTCGCTAGGCTGTTAGTGTGCTACAGACTATTCACCCTGGTGACTACCATGTGACCGTCATTTCTCCCGATACCTTTACTACCTTCACTCCACTTCTCCCCTGTGAGTCTATTAACACCGAATGGTATATCTACCCTGATTAAACTTGTACTGTTACAGCTGCGGCTGTTGGCACAGTTTCTGTTCGCTCCCTCATTGAATCACTTCGAAAAATCATAGCGCGCCTACATGGGCAGCTCATCAGTGGACGAGCCGTTGATCTCGTCATGTCTGACCGTCTACTAGAAGTAGAGACAATCGCCGTTGGCGGAGAAAGGCGTAATATCTATATCCCGTGCGGTCATGCCGTTTATTTTGCTTAACCAAACTGACACTCTGTTCAGCTACGATAAACTCGTTATAGCCGTTGGCTCAGTATCCAGCACCCATGGCGTCCCTGGTCTCGAACATTGTTTTCAACTCAAAACAGTTGGAGATGCACAAGCTATACGTCGCCGCATTTTAGGTGGGTATTCTTGCACCATGAATGGCATCGGCTCATCTATTTCAGATAATTTCGAGATAGCATCCCTTCCGTCAACTTCCGAAGAAGAGCGTAAGCAGTTGCTTAGCTTCGTGGTCTGTGGGGGTGGTCCGACTGGTGTTGAGACTGCTGCTGTGCGCCTTCCTGTACGCTCGCATTTCCACTCTCACACAATCTTTTTAGGAGATCTTCGATCTGTGTCAAGAAGATATTATCAATTATGTGCGTTGCTGATCTCCATCTCCCTTATACCATAGTGACAATTTCTTTTAGTTTCCCAAGATATGCCGAAATGAGGTCTCGATTCATGTAATTCAATCTAGGGGACACATCTTGAACACAGTGCGCTACAAACCCGTGACTTGACCATCTTCACTGATCTCGCTTATCAAACAGTACTCTGAAGAGATTTCGAAATACGCGGAAGACAGATTCCAACGTGAAGGCGTTGATCTGATCACATCTGCGCGGTAATTTCTTACTACCCAAACTTGATCCTTTATGAACAAGTATCCATTAGCGTAGGCCAAGTACACCCCGACCACGTCGTTTACACAATCAAAGATCCGGATACTGGTAAAACCATCGAACGATCTATCCCGACAAATTTCGTGCTGTGGTCAACTGGGATAGCCATGAACCCGTTCACTGCTCGTGCATCTAGCCTCCTACCAAATCAGGTTCACAAGAAGGCTATTGAAGTTGACGCACAGCTTCGCGTCAAGGGTGCCCCTTTGGGGGAAGTGTATGCTATTGGAGATTGTGCTACGGTCAGGACGGAGCTGCTAGGCAGAGACATGTATGCTCATATATTTTGCAGATTGAGACTTCTTTGGTGTCACATTTATTGGAACTTGTTGAAGAGGCGGATCGGAACAAGGACGGTAAAATTGATTTCGACGAATGGGAGATCATGGGTAAGTCATTACCGACTTCTATGTAACTGATTGTTCACCAGCTATGACCAGTTAAACGGATCAAGAAAAAGATACCAATGGCTGCTGACCACCTTGATGAAGTTTGTACTAGCAGCTCACTCTACATCGCCACCGCTTACAACAGCGTTGCAGGTTCGGGTTTTGTTCGATCTTTACGACTCGGATGCCGACAACGCGCTAAGCCTGAACGAACTTGCCGTGCTCCTACAAGAGATTGGCAACAAGATTACCGCTCTTCCCGCTGTAAGCGCATCACAATACTAAGTTATAAATACGCGAATCGGTCTCACCTCCTTAATATAGACGGCACAGGTGGCCTCTCAGCAGGGCAAATATCTCGGCCGCAAGCTTCGCCTCCTTGCTGCCAAGCACGATACCTTACTGGCCAATGACCTTCCCGCAGAAACTGACGAAGCTGTCTCAGAGCCTTTCATCTATCATCATCTCGGGTCCCTCGCTTATATCGGCAACTCTGCCGTGTTCGACCTCGGCAAGTTCACTTTCACGGGTGGATTGGCGGCTATGTACGCGTGGCGTAGCATCTATTGGAGCGAACAGGTGAGCATGAGGACAAGGGCCCTGTTAATGATTGATTGGATCGTGCGGTACGTCACACCACTCTTTACATATAGCAGAGATGCAAATCTGAGCGACTTTATGGTCCACACCAGCGGGGTGTGGGGAAGGGATTTGTCGAAACTGTAGCAGGCTTCAAGTTGTCGAGAAATTCTGCTCACGTATTCCTCACGATCTCGACATACATGCTCGATTGACTACATACGTTCTTCTATACTTCTCTTGTGTCCGACCTCGCCGATCACAACGACTTGTCATCTTAAAGCCCATCCGGTTGTGAACAGGGAGCCCATTCATATCCTTCAGTGTTTTCGCGAGAGTACTCAGACAGGAGCAACTATCTAAGGTTCTGACCATTCGAACGACCCTATGATAGCAGTCCTCCCCGCAAACGTTCCGGGACTGGGAGAAAGGATCGTTAGCTTCCGATTGGGCACATCGATATGAGTTCTTTGACTTCGATCAGAATGGCGAACATAAGAGAAAGAAGCGAAAAACGTACATGGCCAAAAAACCAGAGATGGGGAGGTCAAGCACTTCCTCATCGTAACGCTCTGTCTCGTCCGCGTGAACTGGCGGTGCAAGGAGGGCGACGATCGCATTGAGCAGACCCGAGCCGTGCGAACCGGGGTCGAGCGGAATGGGCTGCATTTCGTTGACGGTACGCGTAGCGCCAATTGGGAGTGCAGACGACGGTGCCATAGATTCTAAGAAAGAAAGAGAAAAAAAAGTCAGCATCGAGCTCTTCCTCGTGGAAGGATTCGAGCTGGATAGGTTTTGACTCACTTTCGCCTATGCGTAAGAAAGTGAGTTCGTTGAAAGGAATGACAGAGCTGCTGGGCGCGAGATGTCCGTCGAAATCTGCGTCGCCGACTGCTGAGGCCGATAGTCCACGTGGGGGCGTGATCACCTGGCCATACATGTACGTATGCAGCTGCTGAGCGTGGACGCGTTGTCGATATTGCACGTCCAGCTCGACGACCTAGATAGAGAGGCATATGTATATGAGAGTAGAATAGCCCCAGCCGTTCAGGTGTGACATACGCCACCAGATTTCGGAATTTTCACAACCGTCATTCGATTGCCGTACGTGCGTTGCATCTCCACGTTTAACTTCTCGTGGCCTACGACAAGGATCACGTTGACTGCAGGTCCCCAGTAAATACACAACTCAAAGGGGTCGTCTGGGGGTTGTCTTACTGCGGAACGCGTCCACACATGCTCTAATCAGTGTTTGTCGGTGGTCTGTTGTAGTACTCGACGGAGACGAGGCGAAACTTGGTGGAGTGTCAACGATGATACCCGAGGCGCGACCTAAGGAAATGGTTTCGAGGCGTGATCGTACGTATAGGTGGGGAGTAACAACCAACCTTCTGAGTCGAGGTCCTGACGTTCCATGACATTCTCTCCCAGATTGCGGATGAGGCGATCCATCAGAAGCGGATTCCGCTTGATCTCCGGGTGGCCATACCAATAGACCAAAGGGAGCAGAGCGTTGGAGGATAGGATAATAGGTGCCGTTGTCGCAGCCGAACCTAACGGGCTTGCTGGTGAAGCTGTACCAAGTGGGGCAGTCACAGGGGCGGCAGAGATGGTGCCGGGTACTGTCCAACCTCCCTACTTGGTCTTCCGGCGTTAACGCGTTGGAAAAGCAGAACCACCGGAACACACACCTCGCTCGGGTTGGTATTCACGTACATCGGGGTCCACCCCTGCCCAGCGCGGACAGCATAGTTGGCGAGGATCTTGCACACGGTCGTCTTACCCGAGTTTTCTGGCCCAAGGACTAGCACTCGTGGGGGTTCTGGGTCTACTTCTGTCTCTGGACCAGGAGGTAGAGGAGAGCCTCGGTATGAGGTTAATGCGCGTACACGCATTTTCTCAAGGGCGAGATGGATATTCGCATACGCATACATGGGCGTCTCCTCAGAGACGTACTCCGTCGACGGTGTTCCTGTAACGTACTCGAAAGATTCATACGATGGGTGTGACAGTCGGAGAAGAAAACTCATCTCGATCGTGCAACCTTGCCAAGTGAAAATGGCCGCCTTGCATTCGTGGCCAAAGAGATAGTATTTACCATCAGCAAGCTCTGCACCGAACACCTCTGCATGTCCTTTCAAAACCTGGGATATTGGATGTTAAACACCAAAAGGTATGTTCGATACAATCGGTTGTGAGGGGTACCTTGATGGCCAGAGAGCTTCCGGGATCTAGCTCAAACCTGTACTCGGTCTCACGATCAAGAACCCATTCCTTGGTGTTGGAACTGCCAGGCTCGCTAGCCGACATGGGAATCAAAAATCACTCAAATACGGAGAGAAATGCTTTGTGATGAAGCTCCTGTTGTTATGCTCTGAGAGACACGTTGGATGGACGCCAACGGACTCGAGGTAAAGGTAAGGCAAAGCACTAAGCAAGCATCTGGCAACTACGCGTATGCAGTATACATGTCGGAAACGGCCCGCTCATCCCGCTGGTAGTACGCGTGACTGACATTCTCTAGAGTACAAGTTGGTCCATTGATGTAACTTAGCAAATGACAATGCGCCACTTGGGCTGCTCCAATGGTGTCCTAGTGCGTAGATAAATATTGCTACAGTTGCAACTCCAGTATCCGGGCGACGCGTCACAGGAAGGACGCCATCTTTACAGGTTTGCGCACGGCCGCGGAGTTTCCTTCCTTGAATCGAAACGACACGCGGTACACGGGCACCGCCTGATTCCGCGACGACGCAGGTTTATTCTTGTTGTTCGCCACAGGCGTCGTAATCGGTCGTCCAAAAAAGTCCAAAGCGGGCTGCCCCATGTCAATAGTTTTTATTCAGATTCATGTTGTGGCGAATAAGAGAATGGAAAGAAAGCCCGACCTTTTCAGCGGCGTCCATGTCGGCGGTGGTAGTCTTGTTCCGTTTCCGCGGTGGCTCGTCTGCCGCGGAAGATGACACGAACATTCCCTCGCCCTCTTCTCTCTCTCGGGACGGATCATTCTCATCTGGATCATTAGCTTCTCTTGCACTGAGGAAAGACAGCGCGCCGAAGATTGAGCGACTCGGACGCGCAGACGAAGAGGGCGATGTAGACTTACGCCACGCCACCAAAAAGGGTGGAAGATTTTGTCGTTTTTGTCCGCTCGATGGCCTCCGCATGACGAACAGCAAGTCGAGCATCGATCTGCGGCATTAAGAGGTTAGTGGGAATCTTGCTTATATGGATAAATATCGAATATCGGTTGAGATTAACACGAACTAACCTCCGTAGCAACAAGGTGACGCATGGCGTAACGCGGCGGGGCAATATCTGCTGCACGTTTACCATCATATGTCACAAATACATCCACCGGCCTACAGAAGGCGTTAGCACAACATACCACCAGGTAGACCAGCACCCACGGGTCAAGTTTATACACGAGTTGGCCGTCATCACTTCTCTCCTGCACGAAACGCAACTCGAGCGAGACCATGATGTTCACTAGGCGGGAGAGCATAGCTTTCTCCTCTGGACGGATCACCTGGCTATTGACCTGTGCACAAAGCGTTGGTCTACGGTGATATGCAAGGGTGATTGGTAACGTACAGGTCGAATGGGCGGAGAGATGATGCGGTTGAGAAGCGGCGCAAATTCAAGGTTTAACACAGGCTCGCTGACAAGATCATGAAAGTGCCCAGCCAAGCGTGCGTTGCCCATGCGCACAGACCGCGCGAGTGATTTGTAAATTTCCTCATTCGTACGCGTTTTGACATGCCACTGCGCGGCGTTTTAGTATAACTACCCATACAGAGCATCAATGGAGTCAACCCACCTCCCAGTCGGCCTTCGGTCGTTCCACGCGCGGTCCGCCACGCTCCTGGAAGAGCGGGAAGAAAGGCACAAGGGTATACGAGAGGTATTGCAGAATGGCGTACTCCCGCTCAGCGCGCATGGAACCTGAAAGGGTGTCGTACGCCACTAGCCATTCGTTTGCCTTCTTGTATCGTGCGAACGACGCGTCGTGCTGGTGGAGGTTCGCGTAGTGCTCGAAGCAGCCCAGCGCGACGCGATCCAGGGTGCCTGTGGCCTCAAGTGCGTGACTGAGACGTTCTACGTACTTGCTCTCGTCCACCTCACTCATACCACGTTCCTTGACGCGCTTTTTGCTCATGGGACAGAACAAGTCAGTCAGGATGTTGAGGTAATTCGTGTCTGCCTCTTTCATGCCCGCAGTAGCACTACGAACCAACTGTTCTGTAACATCTTGACTCCGTGCTTTGATGAACTGGAGAGACGGCTAGTCAGAGCACGACCACAGCAACCGGTTGGATAAGAGTTACCTGGAGAGTGTTGAGGCAACCACGCAAGTCGCCGAGGGATATCCCAACGAGCGCGCTCAGTGCTCTTGAATCAGCTCTGATACCTTCGATATCACAGATATCTCGTAATCGTTTAACAACATGTATGTCTGCCGGACGCGTGAAGCGAATCACACGTGCTAGAGGTCGCAGCTTGGCCAACGATGACGCATATAAATCGTTGCATATACAGATGATTGGTCGTCGAAGGACTTGCTTGCCCTTGTCCGACTTTTTCTTGCTACGCGATTTGTTGGTTTTCTCGTAGGTAAGTTGCACGAGTTTATTGATAAACCCGTAAGCCTGGAGGTGACTGAATATACAGCCTCAAGCTCGAACATTCTGGAGCTCACATTGTCACCAGTTGCTCCATCTATCTCGTCAATCACGACGAGGACAGGCTTGGAACTTCCGACTGCATAGCCAGATTCCAGTGCCGGACGTATTCGTTCGTCAACAACCTGACCCGACCGTGCATCACTGAGAAGCTTCTTCAGGACCAGGTTGAAACTCGGCACGAGAATACCCACCTGGCATTGATCTCGAAGACATTGTAGCCTGCTTGCATAGCAACGACATGGGCAAGCGTCGTTTTCCCCAACCCTGGAGGACCAGACAATAGCAATATCTACCGTCATCTCTGTAAGTAGACCTAGATATCGTTGCCTGTCGAAGGAGCATGCACCTTTTCCTGAGGTCGGCACAATTCGTCGTCTAGACCCGCAAATTTCTCCTCGTCTCTTGCGCGTTTTTTCCCCTTGCCCTTGCCGAACACGCAAAGATCCCATTGCTTTACCCATGCGAGTACCTCGCGGTGTACTCGTTCGTCTCCGAGGAGGTCTGTAAAACGTTTGGGGCGATAGCGGTCGACCCAAAGGGTCTGTTCCTTCTTTGAAGAGCACGGGCCAGAGGATGTGGAAGGATCAGTGCTTGGGTGCATGAGCCGCTGAGCGGTGGTCGCAGAAAGCTCGTCTATAAGGCGATGAATAGGAATATCTAGGAGGTTTCCAATGGGTTTCGCAGGCGCAGTTGTTCTGTGCTGGATCGAAATGTAAGCTAGGCTTCAGCCGTTATGTTCGGGGATGCGTACAGGAGTCCCAATCGTGCGCGACTTTCTTCTGAGGAAGACGGTCTTTCCGTCGAACGTGCTCGAACGCAGAGACGGGCGAGGCAGAGCTATAGGGACGCTTGAGGTTGCAGCTGAGATGTCTGCGCCTGCATGGGATCGAGGATAGTGTCGGAGGAGGTCGGAAATGTCGGGTAGCTCATCGTCTAGGAACAGAGTGAACTGGCGGCGTCGTTCGAAAGCGATCAAGTCTCACCTTGAGAGTGCAATGCAAGGTCACTAGGGATGGACCTGTCATCTGCACCCAAGTTAAGTACGGTAAATAGCCAAATTATATGGAACAAGTACCTGATTCTGCTCTTGCCGAGTTCAACAATCCATTCTGTCTGAACGGAGATGTCGGGGTGACCAAAGTAGAGTGCGGTGACATGTCCGGGATAGATGACGATTCCCCAAGAAGTCCGTTTGGGACGAAGCTGTCCGCAATGGGAAGAGATATATCTGAATCTCTGGATTCAGCCATCTGCAAAATGTTCGTTGGTCTAAATGTTTCGACGTGGGCGTCGGCCATTGTCCGTGGCCGCAGGTGTTTAATGAAGAGACGCGTCGCGTGTCTTTGGCAGGGCTCGATAATGAGACATATTCATTCATCACGTGGCCGCGACTAGCAGCGCCTCTTTCGGACCTCACTTTGATTCGTTCGTTCTTCGCTATTGTTACAGTATTGTGCCACAAAGCATACATGTTTATTTTTAAAAGTCGCCACTATCATATATCATATCACATGAAGCCACATTAGGCGGCCGTACTCCATCGGCCGGAAGGACCAGCCAGTTTTGCAACTAACGACCTGGAGGTTGGATCAAACTGTCTGCATGGGCCTAGATGTTGGTCAAAATCGTGAGGGGACACATCAAAGACGTTTCTCCGCAAAATATCCATGATCAAACACGAAACTATTGCGCTCGTTAGTGAGAATGCCTGATTTGAAGGGAAGTGTGATAAGTTACCAATCATCTCAACCATATGTGTGGAGTGCAGTTCATGGACTTCGAGAAAGTGCGACCCCATGCCCGGTACAGATGCTTGCCGGATTCGATGGCCCATTTGAATACTGTTGAGATGAAAGGCAGATCGGAGTTCCCCAGAGGTACTGCAACGGAGCTTGTGGGAGTGAGTCAGAGAGGTCTCAGGATTGAGGATAAATATGGGCACCTCAAGCGAGTGTCGCGTGGCCACCCAAACGGCACCTATCCGCGTTGGAACTTTTAATTCCGATGATCTGCTAGGACTGGGATCGATGAGAGGTGGGAGGCGGGCAACAATGACGGCCAGGACGACTTACATCAAAGTGACACTCTCGCAGCCATTGAAGAGCGAGGTAGCTCCACCCAAGGTTTCGCCATGTATGCGAATCGAGAATGGAACGCGTCCGGCCCAGATAATTTCTGCAACTTGTCTCTGGTGGATGTCTGTGATGGCGGTTCTGCGACGCCGGATACGAGTGTCTTTGGTACCAGCGGCTGGATGATACACGCGCTCCGTAGTGAAAAAGGATTCGGTGATGACTGAAAACAGGTGAACGCCTGAACCAACGTCGGTAATGGACGAGTTGAGCAAGTCGAGAGATGTGTATTTGAGAAGCATAGCTGCTAGTGGGAACCAGGATAGACGAAGAGAAGGATGATGGGGAAGATATTTATGCTATCGCGGGTCCCGTGTCGCGCGCCAAACGGGGGTGTGTCGGAGAGACCCATGTTGAGCGGGGCGCAACAAAGCAAACGCTCTGAAGCTCCGAGTCCCGACTCTGCCACAATTCCGAACGCGTTCCGCCCCGCGGGAACGGTCACATGCACGAGTGTCACGGATCACACGTCACGTAAGCAGATTGCTTGCACATATTTGGACAGCGTTCATTGCGAGTCGAGTGGCGCGCAAACTTGGCAATACAAGCAAGGGAGGGCTTGAATTGATCATTCAACTTTTCACTCATACAACGAACAAGCCCACTCATCCCCTTCTTCGACCCAGTAATACCCAACCTCGGTTGTTAACCCTGGGGTTTTTCGTTCATTAAGAAAAATCGTCCTTTTCCCCCGTCGTCGGACTAGTTGGCATGGCTCAGCGTCGCGGCTCTCATTCAAGACTCCAATCAACCGCGACATCCACCACTGCTACCTCGGCCCATTCCCAAAATTACTCCAAGCTTCGTAATTCGTCCTCTACCCAGAGACGCGTATTCTCTCTCCTTCGTTCTTTACGAAACGTCAATCTCCCATCCAGCGCGTCTACATCCCCGTCATCCTCAGAGTCGCGTCCCGTTCTCGCACCCCTTCAATTCAACCTTCGACGTCTCCCGTCACGTCTCGCCCTTGCAGACAAAGTCGTCATGCGTATTTCCAATGGTTCGGATCACGTGAAGGTTGGGGCTAAGCGCAAACGTGTGGTCAGCGGGAATGAGAACCTGCATAATATCTGCCGAGGATCTCGCAATGGTGCCAATGCATTCAAGCGCCGGAGATCATCTCTTCAAGACGGGGAAACGAGCGATGAGGAGGTTAGGACAGCGATGGAAATTGATTCACACACACAATGCCCAGATTCGGATCGCTCAAGCGACGGGGATGCCAGCGATTGGGACTCATGTATGTCATCATTATTTTGCTCCTATAGAATGCTTTCCTTATACATCTTTGTAGCTGTAGACTATTTTGTTAACCAAGCGCCCACTCGTGAGCTCCTTCGTCTAAAGAAAGGCCGCCTTCAAGAGTTGCACAGGTCTGCAGGCCTGTCCGAAAACCCCGAGATACTCACCAAGCAGGATATTGTTGATGCAATTGTTTCCGCCCGTGACGAACTTGCGGAGTTACCACCATCGTCACCTTATGGACATGATGGCGCCAACTCGAGCGAGTGCTCCTCTGACGACGGCAATATTGCCGGCGGGGAAGAGACGGACGCTGGCAGGCACAGGTCACATGCGCCGGCATTACGAAGGCATGTGACCGTGCATGACGTTGGTCACACCCCCAACCGTCCTCCGCCCGCGCCTCCCCAAGCTCGTAGCTTTTCCCTCGGTACAGTCGCTGCAGTTACCGGCGCCGACCGCCAATTCGAGAAGAGGTATTCCGTAACCTGTGGATCACGTGAGTTGACTGACCCGCACCCCGTCAACAGGCGAAGAGCAGCCTCACTTCGTTCTTCACCTACAACATCAACTGCGTCGACATCTCTTCCTTCTCCACCTGCAACCCGTCTGCGGTCTCGCAAGATCTCTGGAGATGGTATTTTAGCGGCGTCAAGCTCCCGTCCTACCAGGTCAAGGGGCAAGACAAAGCAGGTCGAGTTCAGCAACCAGGTCGAAGTGGCCAACGTCGAGAGCCTCAGCGAACTTACCGAGTTATCGGATCCTGAACTTGACCATCTTTCACAAAACCCATCCCCACGTCGATTACGCAGTCAAGGCGAGAGGACAACCCGAACCCCATCGAAGCGTAAGGGCAAGAATAAGGTCAGCAGCAAGGGTGAAGATGGTGACAACGCCGATGAAGATGTGGATGAGTTGGTCCCATCGCGAGACATAACGCCACCCACGGTCATAACCGATCGCACTCCAGTCAAGCACCGATTGAGACCACGGCGTACTCAGACACATACTCCGCCAGACGAAAGTGACGATGGAGATGATGAAGGAGAGGAAGACGAAGAAGTTGAAGTGATTGCAGTGACGACAGAAGATGATGCTGTGTCTATAGATGCGGCCGAAGAAGAAGAGGACAGCGCTGGCGCCGATGAAGAAGATGACGTGACGCTCGTAGAACCGCGGAAACTTCGCAATGGGAAGATTGTCGGTGAGGAGGATGGTCTTGGAGTTGTCGATGAACAGGAAGGCAGCGACGAATCCGCACAAGAAGGCACTCCCATTGACAAGGATATTGACCTCGAAGCAGAGGATGATGAATCTGATGAGAGTTCACATGACGAATTTATGGATGAAGCGATGGAAGATGGTGAGCGGTACAGCTTCTCTTCAAGGATCCCTCTAATTGTGAATCAAGTTGATCTCACTATTGCGACGGCAAAAAGTCTTGTGCGGCTGCGCCGGGATGATCTGGTCCGGCTGTGTGAAAGTCGCGACCTCGACGTCGAAGGTACCAAGCCCCAGCTCGCGGAGGCACTCCTCCAGTGGCGAGACCGTCAGTCTGAAACAACTTCGTCTCCTTCATCCGCGGGCACTGTCCGCCCTCCTTCGACTATGCGGGTTCGCCGCCGAGGAGACAGCAAAAGCAAGAGCAGTACACCACCTGTTCTTTTCCGCACACACGTCCACCTAGATGAGCCCCGCACGCCCCCTTTGTCTTCTACGCAGAGGGAGAGAGAAGAAGAGCTTGAACTTGATCTAGAAAGCCTGGGTCTAGAAGACCGTGAAATCCCTCCTGACAAGCTTACGAAACTCGAAAAAATCGGGAGCGGCGGCTTCAAGGATGTGTTTATCGGCAAATTTAAGGGCCGTAAAGTTGCGATTGCAGAGTTCCGTGGGCATCTCACTGCAAGTGGGTGGTCTCGGCCATATACTCTGTCAAATAGTGCTGACTATTATTTATATCTGCAGTGGATATTAAGGAGCTGAAACTTTTAGGGGGCTTCAACCACCCCAATATCGTCCGTTTTGTGCGTGTTTTCATTGCTTCCATGCACCCATGGCACTCGGCTAATAAGGGGTACATTCGGCAGCTTGGCGTGAGCATCCCGGAAGATACACGCGTTACCCCTGTGATGATCGTTAGCGAGCTCTGCTCCAATGGAGACTTATTCGACTATATACGGAATGTGCCTTCCCCATCTCTTTACCGTGTTG
>QLPC01003665.1:0-24701 GCA_003314055.1 Lactifluus hygrophoroides | reverse complement strand
GGGGCCTCCCCGGACCTTGACAACGACAACGATAAAGATAAAGATAACAACGAGGATGATAGTGAGGATAATAATGACGTGCAGGATATCTTATTGCCTACTCTTACCGAGGCGGAGGGCCAGGTCAACCTCGCGCAAGCACTCTGGGAGCGGCTTGTGGACATACAGGAGGGACGCGTCGAATGGCAAGGGTGGAGCGTCCCGTGTGCAGAAAGTCTCTGATTGATGCCCTCCTGTGTAATGCCTAGTTATTGCTCTGCTGTTTTTACTACAGGGACCGACTTGACTACGGCGTTGTGGTTGCTGTATATCTATTTGTAAATCTAATTCAAAATAATGTATACTTGCTTCTGTATTTCTGAGAACGGTACCAGTTCATTTACATCAAATTTCCATTCAGGTGAGACCTGGGTTTAAGTCACCAACGAATGCCGTACCACTGACTAGGTAGCGCATATCGGCCCAGTTCAGAGCGATGTCGGTGTTTGTGCAGAACGACTGATTAGTGCTGCTTCTGTACTCGTGTCCGAAGGCAAATTTCAAGACGCTGATCAGGTCGTACGTGCGACAGCGATAAAGACTGAAATTTAGTACTGAAAAGACCGAACGAGCTTGTTGGTTTGACAGAGGTTTGCACAGTAACGGTAACGTACTACACAAGATATCACTGAATACGTGCTTTATGGCACGGGCGACTTCGAAGGAGAAGAAAGGGAGGAAGAAAGGGAGAGAAGATACGACGCACGGACAACACGAACACCAAGTCGAGGACGGCGAGGCAAGGCAAGCATTGTACAGGTAGCGACGTTCAGAGATAATGGAGGTGCTGGTGAGTTTTGGGAGATCACACAGAGGAAGGTGCCTGAGGTTGGTCTTGATATTGTGTTCCTAATACCGAGCAATCGAGTTAGTATGGGGGGTCCAACGAACATATTGTTCTGTGCCGAGTTGTGGAAGCCTGGATGACTGTCAATAGATACACTCGATTAGGTTAGTAGGAGGTGGTGTCAATGGTGACACTGATTACAGAACCAGCAACGTGGCTGAAGCTTATAATGCCCCCGTGGGTGGAGTACCAATAAAGGGTAAATGGGGACCTACCGCCTCCGGGTACTGAATGCCCTGGGTGGAGATGTCTGGATCTTGTGTCGTTGTCATTGACAGTAACAGCCACAGCATCCGTCTAGAGTACTACATATTATGAGGTTCCTGTGTGACCAGGGAGGCAGTGGTGATGTGTCTGCCCTTGATTGTGGTGTGGGCAATGGGAACAATGAACTCAATTCAAACAGATGGTACAAAGGACTCGATACTACTGAATTTACAGAACTTTGGAGGGAATAACGATCTGCATGGAGAGACGATTGGCTCGTGCGCATAGCATCCTAAGAACATTAACACATACGTTTTATGTAGAAGCTGGATCTGTATCTCCTGGTTTGCCCTGGCTCTTCGTAGGAAGACCTTTGGAGCGGAAAGGAGGCCGCCTCGAGAGCTTTTAAGTCGGAGAGGTTAGTGCGAGAGTACTATGAACGTACTGCTTGGGCTCAGGGTGAGCGGAGGTCCTAGGTTTGGTGAGTATTGATGTAAGGAAGACAGAATCACTAGACCCACGGAGCAGAAGTGAGGATCGGTACCACACTAGGATAAGATCAGACCAGATCAGGATGGGATCTCGGGATCTAGGATATGGAAGCAATACTTTTCGGAATTTTCAGTGGCTACAGAGACGTCGGATGGCTGGGATGAAGACATTTTTGCACAGCCAAGATTGGAGGCGCCGATAGTATACTTCCACCTTTGGGGGGAGCTAACAAGGTGGGGGATCAAGCGAGTGTTGTGATCTGTTGTAATTGGGCGCTTATAGTGCGCTTATCCGTGCCCATCGCGGCGTAAAGTCCTGTCCTAGGGCCAGTTCGGGTCAGGGCGCGGGATCAAGGGGTACAACCAGTGGGTGACTGTCGGACACCGCATTCCCCCCCCTGCTGTATACACCCTCACAAAGGCATTCGCAAAACAGAGTGCACTCGCGAACTCTTCATAGCTTGAGCTTCAGCGCTTACAGCAGCCGACATCCTCCACGAAGTTCTTCTGCATCGGCACAGGTACCTACAGTCCCGAGTCTTCATCACACGCAGCGCGCATCTGGTGGAAGAAAACAAAACTTTGAACAGCGACAAGCCGAGGTGCTCTCGGCATCACCTCGGACAGCGACCACGACAAGAAAGAGAAAGATAACGGTGAAGATAACGAACGACGATGACAATGTTCGACAGTAATGACGATGAATAATGACGTGCGGGATGCCTTGCTTGTTCCAACGCTTGCATTACAGACGCGGCGGGGGCTCAGGTTAGCTTCGCACAGGCACTCTGGGAGCGGCTTGTACCAGTGGATACTCCAGGAGGAACGCGTCGAATGGCTACTGTAAGGTAAGAGCGTCCCGTACGAAGCCTGAGAAAGCCTCTGCAGTGACAGATGTCCTCCGATGCAAAAAATCCGAGTAGCCGTCGTCCAAGTTGCTGCTGTTACTCCTGCTTCTTAGTCCAACAGAAACTTGACCGCTGCGCTGTGGTTGCTGTATATATATTTTGTAACTAATATGATATAATGGATACTTGCTTTCCTGAAAGTTCTGGCAACTGCCGTGTCCGTTTAGACCAAATTCAGGTAAGGCGTACTAAGGAATGCAGTACCACCTGCAGCTGGCCATGACATGCATAACACGTATCAGAACGACGTTGGTCGAGAAAGACCGATCAATGCTGCTTCCGCACTCGTGTTTGAAGGCAGTTTTTCCAAGACATTGGTCAAGCGGGATACGAAAAAGCTACAAAGATGGAACAAGATTGCTTTTCCGATTTAACAGAGATTTGTACAGTAACGGTAACGAACTACGCAAGATCTTAAGGTAAGGAATTTATGAAAAAGAAAATAGGTGGATCAATTACAATTGGGTTGGAAATGAGGAAGGGAAAAAGATGGAAGAATTGGGCCAGGGTTGGGGGGGGGAGGGATGTGGGGCATTATTACTGTCCACAGCCAAGAAAAGTATATATATATACTACTGTGCAAGCAGAGGGGTCCAGGTCGACAAAAAATGCTCGTTAAGTATAAAAAATCTGCACGTCCCTCCCGGCGCGCGGCACAGGGAGAGAGAACAAAACAATGATATGATCACAAGAAAGGGAAAGAGAGAAAACCATCATCTGCGCGTTGAGCGCGTGGACCTCGATGCTTCGAATCGCGCGCGTACGTTTGCATACCCAGCACGGTCGACGCGGTGCACGTAAAACTTGCCTGAGCCGGGTGCCCAAGAGACGTCCATCGAGAGATAGTCGTGAGCAGTGACATCCAGGATCGCACTGATATCGTCCACGTTGCGTTCCGTCACCGCACGCCCGAAACCTGCGACGAACGGTTCAAGCGAGATGACAAGCGCGCCTTCCTTCAAGTCAAGGAATTTCGGTCGAATTGCTTCGTTCACTGCCATCCCGATAGCGCGCGCGAATCAGTCTTTAGATAAGGAAGAAGGCGGAGGGAAGACGTACATGACTCGCCAAACACTTTATTATTCACAAGAACGACATCGGCACACGCCATAAGCTCATTCACACGCGCACTATCGAGCATATTCGCGTGCTCGAGCTCGACGTCACCCATGCGCACGCCCCACATCCGCGCGCGGATCATCATCTGCGCGAGCTGCTCACGAGCCATCTCCGCGGGCTTCTCCATCACTTCGACGCCAAACGCGGAGCAACCGCTCTGCAGCGCGGCCTGCAGCACAACATTTCCGACGCCGCTGCCGAGGTCGAGTAGGAGTGTGCCCGGACGCGCGCGGGCAAGGGATAGCAATCGCGAGACAAACGAAGGCATGAGCTCCCCGTATACAGAGTCAGAAAATGCTTGATAATGATTGAGTTCGTGTGTTCGCGGACCGACTGTACGTTGATATGTTTCCTCTACGATTCGCAGAGCAACTGCGCGCGGCAACCCAGTTGTACTCCATCCAGCTACGGCGGCGCGGAATGCATTGGGTTGCGGTGGCGCAAATGCGTCCGATGGGAGGGGCGGGTATTTGAGTACGCGCATTAGGGAATTGATGGTATCAAGCGTGCGCATAAAGAGCGGACCGTCACAAAGGGTCACAGCACGGCGGAGCGTTCGTAGATGGTTCGTCGCTGGCGTCGCCTCTAACTCTGCAGGGGCGATATCCTGCGGGAGTGTTCCAAAGAGGGAACGTTGTTCGGGTGTGAGGTAGTCTGCAAAACACGTCAGCAAGAAAAAAAGGGTTGGATCAGAAATCTCTCACGTTCTATGATGGTATATAACGTCCTCTCCAAGTCTAGAATAGGACTATAGTGGTCTTTGTCCCTTGGAGCCAGGAGGATGTAACTGGAGATGTGATTAGTACTGTATGACACAAACAAGTACGTCCATGGCATCTGGCGGGGAGTAGCGAGACTAAGAGGTATGCGACATATAGATGCTGACGCCAACCTGACAAGTAAAAATACTAGAAATAGTCCGCATCGAGAACAGCGCAAAGGCAGATAGGACACAAAGAGCGTGGACGACTCAAATAGCCAAGAGGGGAAGGGCGTCAATTACGAGTGATGCATCAGAGAGGCGGGGACTACACAGAGTATTAGCCCCAAGGAGAGAAAAGAAGTCAAGTGTACCCCATCATACTGGCGCGTGGCAAGCGTGCGAACAGTACGAATGAGTCCGGATGTACGGGCCGGATTCTGTGATATTGCACCGCTGATAATGTGCGGTGTGGCGACGACCGCACAGACGCAACGAGGGAAGCGAGTGGCAACGGATGCAATGAAGAGCATGCAAACCGTATGGTGAAAATGCGGCGCACTGCATCGGTTACGTGACCACGAGTTTCACACCCTTGGAAACGAGCAAGAAAACGAGGGAGCCAAGGGCAAGCGCGAGTCACAGACGATTGCTGCATATCCAGTGATGCTTCTGAGCTGGGAAGTAGATACGTAGCAAAGGTGGCAAAGGGGAGTGAGTCATACCCTCAAGAAAACCACGACCGAGGGCATTGGTGGATGCCATGGACGTACTTGGGCGAAGAAAAAACAAAAGAAATACGTACCGTTCTGTGGCACCGGAATTAGGAAACTCGAGCTCACCAACAGGGTAGTCGGTTGGATGGGGATCAAACGACCGGTCATGAGGGTCGTCGGGGTTTTTGAAGTCTAATCGAAAGTGACAATGATCAATATAAGAGCGAGCGAAAAAGGGGTTGACACTGACACCGGACGTAAGATTTCATCAACCTGAGAACTACTTTCTCGCTGCTGAGGAAAGTGTCATCGAGCACAGCATCCTCGTCAATGTGGCATTCGCGGGGGATGGGTTCGTCAATGATGGGGAGGACGGAGGACGAACGCGATCTGCTGCTGCGCGTGGAGGGAGCTACTGATGTCGGAGGGGTTGATCGGTTACGGTTTGATGCGCGTGAGGAAGACGCGGAGGAAGCGATCGAAGACTCGCGTGTTCGTGACGAGGGTGGTGGGGGGGTCGCGTCACTCGAGTCAGAGGAGCGAGCCCGCTTGGTACGACGTTGTGAGGGAGCATAAGGAAGACGTCTCTTGGTGGCCGACTGCGTTGCAATCGCAGTAGAAGCTTCTGCTGTTTGTTGGTGGAAACTGTCGAGGTGTCTTGGAGTCGAACGCGTAGGCTGCTGCGGCACAGTAACGACGCGTGTTTTGACTACGACTGAGGGGCCATGTGGGGGAAGGGAAGAGGACTTTGGAAAGAAGTGAAAAGGGATTTGAGGAGTCTGCGGGGACGCGACTTGCATGGTGGGATGTGAGCGATGATGAGGGACGAGGAAGAGCAGCAGAGGACGAGCTTTGTTATGTCAAATGTCAAAATGTCAAAGCAAAAGCAGAAAAACAGTCGATGTCACGTGTTTTAAACAAAAAAAAATTAAAATTAAATGGCGATGACGCATCGGATCCTTCACTCTTCCGATCACGTAAGCACAGCCACTGACAGACCGGTATCGCCCTCTTGCCGGGGACAGCAAGTACTCTGCTCCACTCTTTCACACTTTCATCATGTTGTGTGGCCATCACCTCGACCTTTCTGCGTGCCTCCCTCATTCTCTGCAGTTATTCAACACCTTGCACAACGAGTGAGGAGAATTCCATCACAACGCAATACACGTTTCACCCCACCTCGTGGCCGCCACTGCTGTACGTGCGCTTATTGAGGTGGAGCCACAGTACCATTGGTCACCGAACTGATGCGAGTGCACGCGAGTTGTGATGTGACTCACACGCAACTGGTGATCCGATGACAGGAAGACGGATGACAGTATAAACAGTTGCTTTCCCCAGTGAGGTATCTACCCTCGTTGGATTCGTCGTGTGATAGGGCACCACTTTGTAAAACATCGATGAGACTGCCGCAGCTCTCGGAGATTTCTCCGATTAATGGTCGTTTCAGAATGTCAGGCATGTCGGGGACTATCAAGCGCTGTTGCGCACACAGCAACACGCTGATGTTCCAAGTTAACAGAAACTGTTTATGGCAGAAGAAATCATGTCACATGGGAATTAGAACACCACGACATGCGGACGTCGCATATACGCCAGGCACGGCTTGGAAATCCCCTACACACCTACAATTACTCTGGGAGTGAGGGAGGACCGCATTACGATAATGGCTTGCGCCACATGTTGCCGGCGTCGGCGCCTTGATCTCTCAAGGACGAATTAAAGACAAAAAGGACCGATGGTGTGCGCCATGGCCCATGGGGTTGCCATTAGAGGTAGCTACTCAGCGCGGGCGCAAAATCTGGGGAAGCACCGTGTGGGAAAGCCCCCGATGCCTGCGTTGCGTGTTCATGTGACCCTAACCCAAGTCTTGGGGCTGCTATTCGGGCATGCCTCCAACAGTCAGGACGGAGACTCAGCTACAGCAAGGTGCTATACCCAACTGCCGGACACTGTCCTTCCAGGCTCGACTCAAGAGACCCGTGAACTGGCGTGATGAGTTGGAAACAGAAATGACGCCCAGTCTAGTACCTGGAGCTGAGTGTCGAGCCGGGGGTAGACCCTTGGAGCAAAGGCGTTCACGTCCGTCCGTCCGTGAACCGCTCAACAAGCATTCGGTGCGTTTTGAATTAACTACAGTATGTCCTTTTCCTTGACTCGATGCATATGCGGGAGCCGCCGTTCTCCGGCTTATTTTGTTATCCATTCCAGAAATAACATCGAGACTACACGTATCTCCTCGACCTCGTGACACCCCGCATGCTCCCCCCAGTTTTGTTATGTGCGCCCGCATCAACCCACAGTATCCACCTCATGGGTGTCCGCTTTCTCCCCTTCTCTCCCCTAGCTCTCTTCTCGGGGTGCACAAGCCGGATGCAGCGTGGGGCATCCTCGACCGGCAGTTCCGAGAGTCAACCCACCCAAACTTCCGATGCGTCTGTCCCGATGCTGCAAGGAAAGAGGAGGTGAGCTATGCGCTTGTTGGCGAGATGAACTCACACCATGGATACTAGGAACGTCCTTTGATATATCCTTCATTAGAGTATAACGCTCAGACGGGACCGACCGTCCGCTTTGTTTCACATCCCGCCTCTCAACGATTAACGCGCGTCAAGTGCTCGACAGAATACCACCGTCATGACAGCGTGGATTGGGAGCGCGTACACACCAAGCGCGAATGCTCCTTTTCCACAGTGATTACTGAAACGGGCTGAAGAACTGAAAGAATCGGATTCCTGGGAAGAGACGACACGCTAACCCCCACTAGGAATGAGTCGCACGCCATATGGACTTTCGTTCGCTCCAACTTTGAACTCGCATCGCAGATATACATGTATATATATAACGTATATATAAATATGTCGATCCATTGTACTGTACAAATCTATTTAGACAAATTTTGAATATTTAGCCCAATCTGGTCCGTGTGCAAACTTTGAGAAATCTAAACGCGTTTCACGCTCGCACATAATCCACAAATCGCTGGGTCGGTAAAGAGAAGATCGATGGACCTGTGGGACCCAAAACAAAAGTTCTCTCTTTTCTCCACGTATCCATCCTTCGTTGCCGACCGAGGATTGGTCTGTCAAATACGTGTCCTTGTTCGCTCCGGTCCTCCCGATCGTAATGTCGTGCATACGGATGGTACAGTCCTTCGAGGCTGACACGATGCGCTGTCCATCCTTCGAGAACGCGACGGAAACGATCATATCAGTGTGTCCCATAAACGGGCCTGCTACGACCTCTCCTGTTGTGGCATCCCATACGCGAACTGTGCGATCCCCCGAGGCCGAGACGATGCGCTGTCCGTCTGGCGAAAACGCAACAGAATATATGGCATCTGTGTGCCCTTTGAACGGGCCTGCTACGATCTCTCCCGTTGCGGCATTCCAGACAAGGATCTTGCAATCCTTCGATGCCGAAGCGATGCGCTGTCCATCCGGCGAGACAGCAACAGAGAACACCCAATCGTCGTGTCCAGTGAATGGGTCCATCACCATCTCCCGAGTTGTGACGTCCCATACTCGAATTGTCTGATCGTCCGAGGCTGAGATGATGCGCCGCCCATCTGGGGAGAACGCAGTAGAGTTGACGAAATCGGTGTGTCCAACAAATGGGCTTGCAACGATGTCTCCCGTTGTGGCATCCCACATTTGGATCGTGTGATCTTGTGACGCAGAGACGATGTACCGTCCATCGGGTGAGAATGTGGCAGAGTGGATCACGTCAGTGTGTTCAATCCGTAGGCGGGCTACGACCTCTCCCGCTGTGGCCTCCCACACACGAATTGTGTGATCCTTCGACGCTGAGACGATGCGCTGTCCATCTAATGAGAATGAGACAGAGTGGACCAAATCGGTGTGGCCAGTAATCGGGCCTGCTACCATCTCTCCTGTTGTCGCGTCCCACATGCGAATTGTATTGTCCCATGAACCTGATACGATGCGCTTCCCGTCTGGAGAAAAGGCGACAGAGCTGACGCACTGGGCGTGTCTGAGGAACGAGCTTGCGATTACTTCTCCTGCTGTGGTGTTCCATACACGGACTGTGCAGTCATCCGAGGCTGAGACAATGCGTTGACCATCTGGCGAGAGAGCAGCAGAAAAGATGGAATCTGTATGTCCAGTAAATGGGCCCGCCACAATCTCTCCCGTTGCGGCATCCCATACACGAATCGTGCAGTCCGCTGAGGCTGACACAATGCGGTGACCATCCTGCGAGAACGCAACAAAGTTGACCCAATCGGTGTGTCCTATAAATGGGCCTGCTATCGTCTCTCCCGTTGTAGCATCCCACAGACGAATTGTGTGGTCTCCCGACGCTGAGACGATGCGTTGTCCATCAGGCGAGAAGGCGGCGGAGTTGACAAAATTGCTGTGTCCAGTAAATGCCTTCACTTCTTTGGTTCTTATATCCCACACACAAACAGTGCGGTCCCTCGAGGCTGAGACGATGCGCTGTCCATCTGGCGAGAAGGCAGCCGAAAGGACCGAACCGGTGTGTCCGTTAAATGGGCCCGCGGCGATTTCTCCCGTTGTAGCATCCCATACACGAATTGTCCGATCTCGTGATGCCGAGACGATGTGCTGTCCATCTGTCGAGAATGCAACAGAATTGACCAAATCGGTGTGTCCAGTCAAGGGGCCTGTCTCAAGCTCTCCTGTCGTGGCGTTCCACACGCGAATTGTGTGATCAAATGAGGCTGAGACGACATGTTGTCCTTTTGGCGAAAACGCAACTGAATACACCGCACCGGTGTGTCCAGTAAAGGGGCCGACTACCATTTCTCCTGTTGACACGCTCCATACACGAATTGTACTATCCTCCGAGGCTGAGACAATGCGTTGTCCATCCGGCGAGAATGCAACAGACCAGACCGATTCGTCATGGGCACGTATCACCATTTCCAATGCCGGCCAACGAGATAGCTGGCCACATGTCAAGGACAGGGTGCGGGGGAATAGGTGAAGGTAACGCTTGCGGATGTGGGAAGAAGTTGGTGCGAAAGGCAGGGCAGAGACATAGATGTGTGGAGCACTCCTTCTTATTGCCATCCCGAAATACCTCACAAACGCGGACGCATCGTTGACCAATGCCGATAGGTTCTCCACCTCGTTTTCGGGACACTGTTGCCATTTTGCCATAAGTCACAATCTCTTATATGGGGTCATAGTATGTACTCACGTTCTGCTGTTCAGGACTCAACCATGACTTGAGGGATGACAGTGATGATGCAGCAACACCCATATTGTTTTTGATGCTAAGAGCTTCTAGCCAAAACAGGAATTTCGTCTCGAAGAAGGATTCGAGTTTTGTAAAAAGGTCGTGTTTGAAAGCAAAATTTTCTATATGATCTTCCCAGAAGAAGCAGGCATACGGTAGAGCGCACGGGATATGCTTGTCAATTCGAGATTTAAGGTCCGGGACATCTCCGTTCGAAAGATATGACGACTCGAGTCGACAGATGTTGAATTTGAGCTCCTCCAACATCAAACCGAGGCAAGAATGCGCCAACTGACCATGGCCCTCGACAAGGTCGACATAAAAGTCACCACTCTTCTTATTTGTCAAGAAGTCGCGGAATGATGTATGAAGAGGAACGATCGGAAGGGTTTGATCAGTTGAAGTCACGTTACTCAGCAACGAGCCCAGGTGGTGAAGCATGCCAACAACTGAGTCGGAATCATCGGGATCGTCGATGGGGGCATGCTGTCGCAGAGCGATCAACAAATCGATGGACAGCGGTTCGATAGCCGCAAATAGTTGACCCATGACAGATCGGAATAGGGATTTTGCTCCGGGGTGTTCGAGGTATCCTTGGAGAACTTCTTCATATAACCGGTCCAACGGAGCTTGTCCATCGCGATGTGGAGAGAGTCCCAGTAGGTGCTTTATGCACTTTTTCTTGCTAAATTCGAATATCGAAGGGGGGTTGTTGATGAACCCACATGCGACGGCTGCCCATTGGAATAGGCCCTCTGCCTTCTTCGCCAGTTGGTCACCATACTCTTCGAACACCTTAGCGGGGAGTTCCTTCTCAAAATAGGCGCGGATATCTTGTTCGGTTCTCGCGGCCAATGTGGGGTCATTCATCCAGATAATGTTGATCGACGACGAAGCTTCAGCAAACGCAAGTTCTATACCATTCTCCGGCCGCGAAGTGATGAGTATGCGGAAGTTTGATGGTAGTTCCGAGAGGCGCTGAGCGAGAAATGTGTGTAATCCCCTTACGCCAATTGCGTCTTCACACTCGTTCAAAGCATCGATAACGATCAGAACCGGATGATCGAATTGTAAGCCTTTGAGGGGTTCGACGAGAAGAGATTGGAAAAGGGTAGAATAGTCCCGAGTACCACGGAGAGAGGAATCATCCTTGACGATCTTCCCAAGGGCGATTTTAAACGAAGAATGGCGATCGGAGAGATCGCGAGCAAGTGTCGTGAATAGCTGATAGGCCTCGCGTTTCGATCGTTCCTCTCGCAGAAAGGCCAAATAAGAACCGAGACGCTTGTTGTGGAAGCGACGGGCGACTTCGTGTGCGATCGATGACTTTCCTGTGCCTGCTTGGCCGAAAAGAACGAGTACACGTTCAGATTTCGGATTGTCGACCCACTTGACGATGTAGTGCAAGAAATCCTCTCGAGTACCTGGAAGACAGCGCTTGTCATTGCCGAGTCGCCAGCCTCCTTTGTAAGGCAGCTCTCTTATTTTTGCGTCATACTCTGCGTACCTCCAGTCAGATTACTACATCGCAGCTATCAATGCTACGTACCAGTTTCCAAGGCATGGTCCGCGATCTGTAGTCATTCCGCTAAGCCGGATAATATTCTAGTGATCTGTGATCATATTACTCACATCGTCCTGTATTTTAAACACAGCAACCTGGGTGGTGACAGCAGCATGTGCGAGGAAACTGTCTGTCAGTCGAACGAGGGTGGTGCGGTAATCCTCGACTTTTGTGTTGACCTCGCCCCCGATATTCTTCAACGCCCGCTTGCCTGAAAACCACAAGTTTGTATAGACTAACGCAAGAGGTACAGATGACGCACCCATTTCCACATCCTTTGCATACGATTCGATGAATTCTCCGCATTCGTAGACGCAATCCAGCATCTCTTTCAGGATCTTAGCTTGCTCAGAGTTTGGCTGAATCTTCCTCAGCGTTTCTGCCTCCTGTGCAAAACGAAACGCATCATTTATAACCCCGAGTAGTGTCCGGACGTTGTTGTCACGCTCAACCTGCTGTACAAGAGTCTTGTAGCAACATGAAGAGAATGAGTGACTCATATTGCTTATACAGCAGAGAAATGTACCTCTGGAATCTTTGATAGCAGACTCCATGCTAACTTGGCATAAGGGTGGAGCTGGAAGAGCGAGACTCAGCTCAGTGAAAAATAGGACGAGAAGATTGTTGTACACACTTCTGCAATGGGGCTAACGGTGTCCATCACTCGCTTGATGATATCGACGGTGCTGTGCCACGTTTGTATCGTCTCCATAGCTTTATCAGCGCCGCGGATAACTTCTGCTGTCTGTGGTAACTGCAGTTGGTCTACCGCCACTGGTTGCGCAGGAGTATTGCTTTCAACGGTCAGATCTCCTATTTGCGATAAAGGAGGTCCGGAGGCGATAACCGCAGTGGATCCCACTGGTTCCACGGTATGTTGGAGCGTAGAGGGCGCAGCGCTTCTTTTAGCATCTGAGTTCTCAGAATCAGTGGTTACAAGATGGGGGATATTAGCATCAGCAGTCTGGGAGTAGCCTCGGTCCGATGATACGGTGATCGTTAAGTAGAGAGTGGTTAGTGGGGTTGAACGTCCAGCATTTCCATCGTCATTTGTCAAGACAAAAGGAATATCTGCTTGTGAGATGCTCAGCTAGACCGATATATAAGGGTTCAGAGAGAAACACGCACCGCGTTGGGATTCACAGGGTATCTCATTCCTTCCCACAAGAATGTCTTTGCCCATGGTTCGTTTCGCAAAAACAGATGCCTTAATACGAGAGAGCGGTGGTACTTCACTGGAGGGAGAAGACAAGAATCAGTTGTATATAGTGTTGAAAAGACGACATTCCCACAAGGATTGGACGTTCTCATTCCACTGCACGACATGCCTGGCGCTCCGCACAGACTTGGTCCGCTTCGTCGTTGTCCCATAGCCCATAGTAACGTAGAATCTGCTCTCCTTGTGAAATAAGGCCTTGATTTGAGGAAGGTTGTGGGCTCTGAGAACTGGAAGGAAAGACGATTTAGCACTTATCAAAGCCATATCATCGAGATGCACACCTGTAACCTCGAGCCGGAGCAAGGTCGGTTGCGATTCGCCGACCTTGGCGCTGTTCGAAACACTGTGTAAAAAGTACAGGGAAATGGAAAGAATTAACGTACTCTGTCCCGGAGTTTTGAGGATCTGGTCTGCAGTAACGATGAGTAATAGGCGACATTGCATGTGAGGCGCTGGCAACACACAAATTAGGTATTATTTGATTGCGTTGTACATCTAGTGATTGAGCCATCCTCGCTACAGAAGTGAATTGTGCAGATTTAAAAGCAGGTAAGAAAATATTTCTTAGGGAGTTATTACAGAGATTTGGGGGATGAGTCGAGAGGTTGATGCAAACTACGCGCGGTCCGCATTGTCGTGGTACTATACCCGTACGAGCTGCCCTGTGGCGTCGTGGTCGGGGGGAATGAACATCAGCTGATCAAGAAATTTAAAAAAAGGATCCGGGCGCTTGACGCCTTCCAAGTCCGTGCATCTACACATGACCTCGATGCTCCCGTACTGCGAGGCCTGCGCCCAGAAAAGCGCCTATCATTTTTCGTCTTATCAAGGAATATGGCCTAGCGCAGGCCATGAGACTCATTGTCGGTGTTATTATGATAGCATCCCCAACATTGACGAGACCACTGGATGTCCGGTCCAAGGTACGTCGCTTTTACCCGAGTTGAAGCTGCTTCCATTCGATCAATTGATCAAATGCAGGGGAAACGTGGATGCTGTACGTAATCTCTTTGACGGAATCACTCTCCCACTCTGTCTGCACTACCTCAGCCCCCGCGGTAACTTTGAATTGGGAAAAAGGTCATCACAGGGACAACTCACGGCAGTATCCCAACTGGTGAGAATGGAAGCAATATGTCCATCATCTTGTCACCACGGTGTTTAAGGAACATATTGGTGGTATCTCTCGCAGCTCTCTGGGCATTGGACTAGGTGGGTATGTGCTTAAAGTTCTTTAGATTGACCCACCTCTGGATCTTCACGCGCATATGCAGTAAATGTACGTGGAACAAACCGAGCCAGGGGATAACAGAGTATTTTAACAGGCGCCCGGTTTCTCTAAGTTACTCAAGGATAATGTTGCCAAGTATGGTGAAATATCCGTACCCTTTTCTTGTTATACGAGAAGTGATGTAAATCTGATGTATCGGAACTTCACTGGGCCACTGTGAGATGCGAGTTTACAGGAGGGCCTAAAATCACGCGTTTCCGAGAGATTGTCACGTGCTGCATGTCGCGTCCCGATTCGGTAAAAGCCTTCTCCTCTGACCGCTCACCATGAGCTCTTCCGATGAGAATTATGATATTGACCTGATGGCGAATCTGAAGAGTGCTTTTTAAGTAGCGAAGGAAACTGTGCGTTAATTACATGATTCATATCACCTCACACTGTCCTTAGCGCCCTGAACATGCTTAGACCAAATCTCCAGGTAACCGAGGTAGGCCGTTCACGAAAAAGTCAAAACAGCGCCAAAGTGGATTTTAGCAGACACGTACGAGAATGCAGAGAGAGCTTTTCACCCAACAAGGAGAATGTGCCGTTGATGGAATTTGGTATGGGTTTGGATTCTTTCCGTCTCTCTTTTTTTTAAATTCGATGTGAGACACTCTTGTCAAATTCTCGTTGCCTACATGCCAATTATTCACGCATACCTCCTCCACTGGACCCTCCCCTCCCCCACATACCTCCTCATTCTATTTCCCGCGCTTCGCAGCGGCCCACGATATTCTACTATGGAATGGCCACTTTTTCTCTCTCTTATCTGGTTGCTCGCAGTGTACAAGCTGGGAGCAGCATTGATCATCGTCGTTCGTATCACGAACAGTCCTGAATGCCAGATCAAAGCTTTCGATGCGTCTGGTCTTTAATACAACTTGTGTAAGTCACGTGATAAAGAAACAAGAGGCGGGATGTATGCGCGTTTGACCTTTTTTTTTTAAATGTATTTATTTGGTCCCCGCAACTAAGCTCCGAGACCATCCAGACGACTGTCATGGCCAAGTACAAAGAAAACTAGGTATCTAGCTCCTGCCACTGGCGAAGTGAGAAGTATAGTAAGTCGATATAAAGTAAGTAAGAGGGTGAAAACGGTGAGTATTGGATGGATCATACTGTAAATCAAGGTTCATATGGTCCAAAACTTGAGAGGGAAAAGCATCAAGGGCGGGCGCGTTTGAAATACTGCTAGCTATGAAAAGGGATAACACTATCCACTGCCAGTGATGATAAAGAGAAAAACCTTCAAGTTAGTAGTTTTGTGCCACCATCGTGCGATAACGAAGAAACTCCCGAACAAGTGAGCGGAACAGTAATCAATCGTTCGCTATACAGTAATTACGTAAATTCCCTCCATCCTATCAATAAAATATTCTATCATCAATATTGATATATTGATATATTGATGGATACTATTGCACACCCGGAAGTCGGCAGGTACCGTCAGCACACCTAGAAGTCAGCACCTGTTCATATCTAGCTCAATTCCTCATGTACACTTATAATATTCAAACCTCAAAGTGTTTATGATGTATAGACCCTATGTACCAAATTTCAGAGTAATTGGAACAGTATTAGAGGAGTCCCATTTTTCAACATCTGTAACGCACCATCACGCCTGCCGACTTGTGCCGGGGCGGAGCTATTATTCTTTGGCACGTGATGCCTAGCTGCATCTCTCCATGGCACGCGGAATACTACAATTGATCTGCAATACTTTGCAATGCCCCCTGTTCGCTCTAAGTCACATGCAGAGGATAATGAGTCTCGTATTAAGGCAGAAATTGATGGGTATAATAATGGATCCTATAAAAGTATTGCACATGCAGCCCCGGAAATCAAGCAGCACTTGGATGGCAATCCAAACCTTGCCCAAAACACACACTTTGCTGGTCTTTTTGGTCGTCATCGTCCACAGTCACAGGTATTTCATTCACATACACTTCCTAGGACACAAGAATCTACTATACTGTCATTCAATGACCCCACCTCCACCGTGATCCCCCCTCTACCGTGTACTACTACACCGGACCCACATATTAGTCGGAATTCGAATTACTTCTGAGTTTGCAATGACAGGTCGTGACAATATGTGACAAGACCCCTGACGGTACCTGACGACTTCCGGGTGTGCAATAGTAGAACTGTCTGTCCTCTTAATCCGCCCACCCAAACGCGTCACGTGCACTGCATCCCTTCCACGTCCATGGAAATCAGTCAGATATCAAGACACCTCCTTCACCTTCACTACAATTCGCAATATATACGTATTATTTGATCTTACAATTCTACGTATACCTAGACAAATTCAAAATATGTAGCCCAATTTGGTCCATGTGCAAACTTCGAGAAATCTAATCGCACTTCACGCTCGCATACAATCTACACATCGCTCGGTCGGTATAGAGATGCTGTCAAATACGTGTCCTTGTTCGTTTCGGTCTCCGCAACTGTGATATTGTGCATACGGATTGTGCAGACCGGTTGACATTCCTTCAATCCAATTCTCAGTGTAATATATTTCTATGAATTGATTCCATAATTACATTTAAACAAATTGCGAATATGCAGCCCAATTCGTTCCATGTACATACTTCGAGAATTCTAATCGTACTTCACGCTCACATATAATCCACACATCACTGGGTCGGTAAAGAGATGATCGATGAACTTCTGGAACCCAAAACAAAAGTTCTCCCTCGTCTCCACATATCCATCCTTCATTATTGACCAAGGACCGATCTGTCAAACATGTGTCCTTGTTCGTTCCGCTTCCTGGGGTTGTGATATTGTACATACGGATTGTACAGTCCTTTGAGCCTGAGACAACGTGCTGTCCATCTGGCGAAAATGCCACAGACATGATATAATCGGCATGTCCTATAAATGGGCCCGCTACGACCCCTCCTGTTATGGCGTCCCACACACGAACTGTGCGATCCATCGAGGATGAGACGATGCGCCGTCCATCCGGTGAGAATGCAACAGAGAAGACCCGATCGGTATGCCCTATGAGTGGACCTACTGCAATCTCTCCCGCTGTGGCATCCCATACAATAATCGTGCAATCAAAGGAAGCTGAGACAATGCGCTGTCCATCTGGAGAGAATGCAACAGAACTGACCGCATCGGTGTGTTGAGTAAATTGGTCCGCTACCATCAGTCCAGTTGTCGCGCTCCATAGACGAATTGTGTAGTCATCTGAGGCTGAGACAATGCGCCGTCCATCTGGTGAGAATGCAACAGAAACGACAGAATCGGTGTGTCCAGTAAATGGTCCTGCGGCAATTTCTCCTGTTGCGGCATTCCACATAAGAATCGTGTGGTCTGTCGAGGCCGAGACGATATGCTGCCCATCGGGCGAGAATGCCACAAAGAGGACCCAATTGGTGTGTCCGGTAAAGGGTCCGGCTACAATATCTCCTGTTGTGGCATCCCATATACGAATTGTGTGATCTGCTGAGGCAGAGACGATCCGCTGCCCATTGGCCGAGAATGCAACGGAAAAGACCATATCTGTGTGTCCAATAAACGGGCCTAATATACTCGCTCCAGTTGTGGCATCCCATATACGAATCGTTTGGTCCCACGAGCCTGAGACGATGCGTTGGCCATCTGGCGAAAATGCGACTGATCTGACACACAGGGTGTGTGCGGGAAATGAGATCGGGAATATCTCCCCCGTTGTAGCATTCCACACACGAACTGCATGATCGTGCGACGCTGAAACAATGTGCTGCCCATCTGAGGAGTACGCAACAGAATGGACAGAATCGGTGTGTCCAATAAATGGCCCTGCTACGACCTCTCCCGTGATGGCACCCCATACACGAATCGTGCAGTCCAAGGAGGCTGAGACAATGCACTGGCCATCCGGCGAGAATGCAACGGAGGTGGCCGCCCTTGTGTGTCCGGTAAAAGGACCTGCCACCATCTCGCCTGTTGCGGCATCCCAGACACGAATTGTGCGATCCTGCGAGGCTGAGGCGATGCGTTGCCCTTCTGGCGAGAATGCAGCAGAAGTGACGAAATCTGTATGTCCAGTAAATGGGCCTGTTATCATCTTTCTCGTTGTGGCATCCCACACAAGGATTGTGCGATCAGCCGAGGCTGAGACGATGCGTTTCCCATCTGGCGAGAACGCAACAGACAAGACACCATCGGTGTGTCCAGTAAATGGGCCTCCTATGATCTCTCCCGTTGTGGCGTCCCAGATACAGGCCGTGTGATCAAACGAGCCTGATACGATGTATTTTCCATCTGGCGAGAATGTAACAGAAAGGATCCAGTCGCTGTGCCCAGTAATTGGGCCCGCTACGATTTCTCCTGTTGTGGCATCCCACACGCGAATTGTGTGATCCACAGAGGCCGAAACGATGCGCTCTCCATTTGGTGAAAATGCAGCCGAACCGATCAAATCAGTATGTCCAGTAAATGGGCCTGCAACCATCTCTCCCGTTGACACACTCCACACGCGAATTGTCTTATCGTCCGAGGCTGAAACGATACGCTGCCCGTCTGGCGAGAATACAGCAGACCTGACGGATTCAGTGTGGGCATGGATCACCATCTCCAGTGCTGGCCAGCGAGATAATTGCCCGCATGTCAAGGACAGGGTATGGGGGAAAAGATGAAGGTAATGGTTCCGGATGTGAGAAGAAGTCGGTGCGAAAGGGAGAGCAGAGACATAGATATGCGGAGCGCTCTTTGCTATTGGCATCACGAAGTACCGCACAAATGCGGATGCGTCATCAACCAATGCCAGCACGCTCTCCACCTCAACTTTGGGACGCTATTGGTATTTCCCCCATTAGTCTGGACGTGTCACATGCAATTATAGAATGGACATACCTTCTGCTGTTCAGCATTCAGCCACGCCTTCAGCGATGACAATGATGATAGAGCAACGCCCATATTGTTCTTGACACTAAGCACTTCTAGCCAAAACAGAAATTTCTTTGCAAATAACGACTCAAGTTTCGTCAAAAGGTCGTATTTGAACTCGACGTGTTGAAGATGATTGGCAAAGAAAAAGCACGCGTACGATAGAGCGCACGGAATATGCTTGGCAATCCGGGACTCAAGGTCCGGGACATCTCGGTTCGAAAGATATGATGACTCGAGGTGACAGATGTTGAATTTCAGCTTCTCAAGCATCAAATTGAGGCACGAATGTGCCAATTGGCTGTGCGCCTCGCCGAGTTCAACGTAAAAGTCGCCACTCTTCTTATTTGTCAAGAAGTCACGGAATGATGTGTGAAGAGGAACGATCGGGAGCGTTTGATCAGATGGGGTCACGTGACTCAGCAGCGAGCCCAGGTGACGAAGCATGCCAATAACCGCCGCGGAATCGTCAGGGTTATCGATGGGGACATGACGTCGCAGAGCGATCAATGAAAGGATGGATAGTGGTTCGATAGCCGCAAATAGTTGGCCCATAACAGATCGGAATAGCACTTGTGCTCTGCGGTGTTTGAAATATCCTTGGAGGACTTCTTCGTATAACACGTCCAACGGACATTCCTCATCACCATCTGGAGAGAGTCCAAGTAGGTGCGTTATGCAGTTCTTCTCGCTGAATTCGAAAGACGCGGGAGGGTCATTGATGAAACCACACGCGACGGCCGCCCACTGGAACAAGCCCTCTGCCTTCCTTGCCAGTTTAACGCCATACTCTTGGAACACCTCAGCAGGGAGCTCCTTCTCAAGATACATCTGGATATCTTCTTCCGTTCTGGCAGCCAACTTGGGGTCATTCATCCAGATGATGTTGACCGAAGAGGCTTCAGCGAATGCAGGTTCGATACCATTCTCAGGCCTCGAGGTGATGAGTATGCGGAAGTTTGATGGCAATTCCGAGAGGTGCTGAGCGAGAAATGTGTGCAGTCCCTTTCCACCAATTGCGTCTTCACATTCGTCCAAAGCGTCGATGGTGATCAGAATCGGGCGAACGAATTGCAGGCCGCTGAGCGGTTCGACGAGGAGGGATTGGAAAAGTGTAGAATAGTCTCGAGTACCACGAAGAGAGGAATTGTCCTTGATAACACTCCCAAGAGCAAGTTTATACGATGGATACCGATCAGAAAGGTCGCGAGCAAGTGTCGTGAATAGCTGGTAAGCCTCGCGTTTCGACCGCTCCTCCCGCAGAAAGGCCAAATAGGAACCGAGACACTGGTTCTGAAAGCGACGTGAGACCTCGTGTGCGATCGATGATTTTCCTGTGCCTGCCTGGCCGAAAAGAACAAGTGTACGTTCAGAATCCGGATTGTCGACCCAATTGACGATGTAGTCCAAGAAATCCTCCCGCGTACCTGGAAGGCAGCGCTTCTCATCCCCGAATCGCCAGCCTCCCTTGTAGGGCAGTTCTCTTATAATTGCGCCGAATTCTATGTGCTCCAGTCAGATTGACCATCTTGCAACTTTCCAGAATACGTACCGGCTTCTAATGCTTTGTTCGCGATCTGGGTGTTAATTCCGCTAAGTTGGATGGAACTGTACGAATCTTGTGATATAACTCACATCGAGCACAGTCACTTCGGTGGTGACGGCGGCATGTGCGAGGAAGTCGTCTCTGAGTCGGACGAGAGTGTTGCGGTAATCCTCGATTTTCGTGTCGGCTTGGCCCCCAATATTCTTCAACGTCCGCTTGCCTGAAAATCACAAGTTAATATAGACCAACGCGAGAGATACAGATGACTTACCCATTTGTACGTCTTTCGCGTATGATTCGATAAATTCTCCGCATTCGGATACGCACTCTAGCATCTCCTTCAGGATCTTTGCTTGCTCAGAGTTCGGTTGAACCTTTCTAAGTATTTCTGCCGCCTGTGCAAAACGAAACGCATCTTGGATGCCCTCGAGCAACGTCCGTACATTGTCATCACGCTGAACCTGTTGTACGAGAGTCTGATGGAAATATCAAGGGATGAGCACATCGATGAATGTTTCATATGACTTATACAGAGGAGTCTACCTCGGGAATTTTTGATAGCAGACTCCATGCCAACTTCGCATATGGGTGGAGCTGAAAGTGCGAGAGTCAGCCCCATGAACAATCGAAAAAATTATATTGGGCATACTTCTGCGATCGGGCTAACCGTGTCCATCACCCGCTTGATGATATCGACGGTGCTCTTCCACGCTCCAATCGTTTCTATGGCTTTATCAGCGCCATGGAGAACCTCTTCCGTACGCGACAGCTCCGATTGGCCATCCGCGACCGGTTCCGCACGAGTATTGCTTTCAACCGTAAGACTGCCCGTCTGCGATGAAGGAGGTCCGGAAACTGTAACTGCAGTGGACCCGGTGGGTTCCGCAACGTGTTGGACAGTGGAGAGCGTAGCACCCCCATCGTTTGAGGTATCCAAATCAGCCTTTACTGGTTTGGGGATGTTAGCACCCACAGTCGGCGAATAGCCCAGGTCGGGTGACGCCGTGATCGTTAAGTAGAGAGTGCTCGGCTGGGTTGAACGTCCAGCATTTCCGTGGTCATTCGTCAAGACGAAAGGGATGTCTGCTCGCGAGATGCTCAGCTAGACACATGGATGAGGACTCTGAGAAACACGAACCGCGTTGGGATGCACAGGGTATTTCCGTCCTTCCGATAAGTATATCTTTGCCTATGGTCCGCTTCGCAAGAAGTGATATCGTAATATGGGAGAGAGGTTGTACTTCACTGGATGAGGTTCAGTTGTGACAATAGGATTGTATATATGTTATCCTCACGAGAAGTGGACATTCTCGTTCCATTGCGCGACATTCCTGACGCTCCTCACAGATTTTGTCCGCTTCGTTAGCACCCCATAGCTCGCAGCAACGTAGAATCGGCTCTCTTCGTGAATTAGAGCCTTGATTTGTGGAAGGTTGTGCGCTCTGAGGACTGGGAGGGAAGGCGATGTAACACTTATGAATGCAATATCATTGAGTTGCGTACCGGTGACCTCGAGCCTGAGCCTGAGCACACTCGGTTGCGTTCCGCTGACTTGAATGTTTTGCAAAGACGGTCCCTCTGAGCAAATGTTAGAACGGAATGGGCGGTGTTAATCCGGAGTTTTGAGTACCTGGGCTAGAATAATGGTGAGTAACGAGCATCATCGCGTAATTGAAACCGATAACATACACGTTGGAGATTATCTGACCGCATTGTACATCTGGTGATAGAGCCACCCTAGCTTTTGGAAGTGGATTGTGTAGATTAACCAGGTGAGAATGAAGCTTGGTCAGGGAGTTATGAGAGAGTTGGGGGATGAAACCATGCCGCGGCGCTGTCCGCATTATGCCCGCACATGCCAGCTGCGCTGTGGGGTCTTATCGGATGGCTCGGCTGACCAACTAAATCTGAATTTGCGGCCCTTGGCGCCTTTGATGACTGTGAATAACCTTCACATGGTGACTTCGGTGCTTCCATTCTGCATACAAGATCTCGCACCTTGCCAGACTTCTATGCTCTCAGGCTGTGGCACAAGCCACGAGAAATTATCGGTGTCATCCAATGTCGGTGAGATCAACCCGGCCAATACCCCCCAAGGGGCCCAAGTCATTTCCCTTCACTTGAGTTGGCTGAGCTTCGATTTGATCGTCTGATATCTGGGTGCTGTACGTAATCTCGTTCAAGCTGCTTATCACAGGAACTCTCACAAGAGGCTCGTACTGGCACTGGGCCAATGGGAGAGGCTTCAGGCAATCTTGTTAGTACTTAGCACAGGCTCCGAGGGCAGTATTTGGGGTCCCATACAGCAACTTCTCTGATGGATGTGTGTTTACGTGTTGCACTGTTGCGTGGAAGAGCGCGACAGTCTTCGGACATTGTGTCATGTGACCAAGTTGTAATGACAGACAAGTAGTCATCGATCATCGGTCATCGATCGGTCACCGGTCACCGGTCATCAGTCATCCCGGGCATACCTCCTTCATGTCATTACTTTCCTTCGTTTTCGCTTTCATCCGAGTCGCAATGGTTTTCCCTTTCTCGGGTCTAGCCGTCATTGCGTCACCTTTCCACGCATTTGCAATCGGTTAAAAGGCGGTATGATATCCGGGGGCATATCCCCGCTTACGCCATCAGCACTGAGGCCACAGCTGCTGGGCGTTTAGCCTCTCTTCGCCGGCAGAGACAGGTGACTTTCTCGCAGGGTTTGCCACGGCATTACGAATTACAGAACTCGTTTATTTATTTTTTCACGCACAGGTGGCTCTAACGAATCGATTCAAGCTTTGCACCTGCAGGTACAATTTCCTTCAGGAAGGTGAGGCCGGTGAGGGCTCGAACACCCCCAAGTACGGCACCACATACACATTTGGAATCAGCGCTGGGATTTCTGGGTACAATCTTAGATGTCCGCGGAGCGTACGATCGTTTTGTCTGCAGTCTGCACTAGCACATCCGTCTCTATCCGACTGACGGGACATCTATCATTCAGTACCTGCCACTGCCAGTGGGGAAGTTGGTCTTGGGCTACCCGGCATATTGGCAAGAACTCGGGCTCGGTAGACGTCGAAGGTGTCATTTTCGATCTGTTCTGCATTGCGAAGTAGCATGTAGACGGCGAAGAGTTCTGAGCACCATTCTGTAGTGAAAGATGTCTAGCACCTCCCCGTCAGTCGTCAAGAGGCCCCATTGGCCCCATTCAAAAGTAGAGGGTTGAGGAGAAATATATTTTTCTTGTTGTACAGGAAGTACGGTAAATTTGACGCATACTAGTCGATACGAAATGCGAGTTTACTGAAGACTTGAGCGTTGTCTGATTTCAAGGCAAGATTTTTCATCATGTGCTTGCCACGTCAGCGTTGTGTCGCTGCTCCCACCTTAACGTCGCATTAGACACGTTTCACTTTAAAACGACTCATGACTGTTAATACCCCTCCCCTTCAATGTTCAATATGCATTATGGGCTCTGGGGAAGAGAATTTATGGCATTGACGATATCTCAAAAAGCAAATAGAGTGCTATTCTCGGGTAGGGAAGGGGACCATGTGTCTATCGTGTCACTTCATACTGTCCTCATGACCTAGTGACCTGATCGTCTCCCACTAATCCAAGTCAAAGGCCCCAGCGAAGCAGAAAGTAGTGCCAAAGCAATTTTAGTTGACGTGGACGAGGATGCAGAGGGACGTTCTCCAACTAGCAAAGTAATAACTCAGGTCCATCAGCAACCCGGTATGCACCCACGCACTAGAACAAGGACACATCGGAGGCCGAGATCTAAGAGACTTACACAAAGGTTTACTTGCCCATATATTTAACGGCTGACCATACCCCACAGCCTTCCCAAGAGGGGATCCAATCGTTCATGAGTCACGCGACCGAGAACCATGTGGTTACGGAGGCAGGGATCACCCGGAGGGGTACCACCAAGGAGAAAAAGACTATTTCTGCAGATCTAATCTCGGTTT
>QLPC01003656.1:0-11394 GCA_003314055.1 Lactifluus hygrophoroides | reverse complement strand
CTAAAGTGGCACAATAGTCCCGCAGGTATTTCTACCTGATAACTCTTCCTGATAACTACTAATCCTCCCCTTGTCCTGGTCCTCAGTCGTAACACAGCGCACCGTTTCCCTCCGGACTGGCCCGAGAACCACCGAGTCAATCTCAAACCCGGTGCTCCTGACACCATCAATTGCAGAATTTATCCCCTCACACAGAAAGAACAGGAAGAAACAAAGAGATTTATTGACAAGCAACTGGCTAAGGGCTACATCGAACCATGCAAACCTGAGGAATCCAAGTGGTCGACTCCCATGTTCTTTAGGGAAAAGAAGGATGGCACTTTCAGGCCAATACAGGACTACAGGTGCGTCAACAGTTGGACTGAATGAGATACCTACCCCATGCTGCGGATCGAACAAATCTTGGAGCAGCTGCATGGGAAGCACATTTTCACGACACTTGACCTGAGGGATGGATACAACAACATCCACATCCAAGAAGAAGACCAATGGAAGGGAGCGTTCAAGACTCCCTTCGGCCTGTACAAACCACGCGTGTTGTTCTTTGGCATGTGCAATGCACCAGCTACTTGTCAAAGAATGATGGACCGAGTCATGACCCCAATAATGAACCGCTACCCAGGAGAAGTGTTTGTGTATATGGATGACATTCTGGTTGCCACAGGCAAAGACCTCACCAGACACCGCGAAATCACGCATGCCGTATTGGACCAGTTAGCAAGGGAGGATTTATTCCTCAAACCGAGCAAATGCTTCTTCAAATGCAACAGAGTGGCCTATTTAGGGATTGAAGTGCAAGGGGGACAGATCCACATGGACCCCACCAAAGCTGATGGCCTCTTGGATTGGCCAGAGGAACTCCACACAGTAAAAGATGTCAGGAGCTGCCTGGGTGTCTTCAGGTACCAGAGACCCTTCATTCCAGGGTACTCCCTCATTGTCCGACCACTTACCCAACTAGTCAAAAAGGGGGTAGCATTTGCATGGACTGACAGATGCGCCCAAGCCATCAAGAAGCTGAAGGAACACATCAGAAACTGTGGAGCACTGAGCCTACCAGATTACAACTTACCTTTCTTTTTGGAAGTGGACATGTCAAACTACGCCATAGGGGCCATCTTATTCCAGAAAGATGAACGAGGGAAGGCAAGGACCATTGGCCATTACTCCCACACCTTCACAGACGCAGAAAGAGGGTACCAAATCTACGACAAGGAACTCCTAGCCATTGTAAAAGGCCTGGAGCGGTGGCGACATGTTCTGATGGGATCCAGCCACCAAGTAACAATGTATATGGACCATAACAACCTCAAGTATTATCGCGAACCCCACAAGATTAGCAGGAGGGTTGCATGCTACATACCCAGATTGGCAGAATATTGGTTTGTCCTTGTGCACAAGCCAGGGAAAGACAACAAGGCGGACAGACTATCTAGATGGCCAGGGCTCAACAAGGGAGAACATGACAATGAGGACATCACTGTACTACAAGATCACCTCTTCACAGAAGCTGTGCAAACCCTGGACATGGAAGAACTGGTCATAGGACACCAAAATGAAGCCACCATCAAGGGATGGAAGGAGAAGTACCCCATAACTGAGCAAGATGGTACCTGGATGATGGGAAACCAGGTAGTTGTAACAGGAGAATCAAATCTCCACAGAAGGATCCTCGAAGAGTACCACGACCACCCCATTATGGGGCACCCAGGGATAGCAAGGACGCTCAAGGTGGTTGCCAGGGACTACTGGTGGCCATCCATCAAGACCTTTGTCACTAACTATGTCAAGGGATGCGCCACCTGCCAGAGCACGAAACCTAGGACTACACAGGCAAAACCACTGCCATTCCCAATCACCACTGAGCCAGGGGCACAGCCCTTTGAAGTCATCGCCATGGACTTAATTATTGATCTCCCAAAGTCTGGGGGATACAACTCAATACTAACCATCACCGACCATGATTGCAGCAAAGCTGCCATATTCTTACCCTGTAACCAAACCATAAATGGCCCAGGCATGGCCAGACTTTATGCACAACATGTGTTCCCACATTTTGGAGCACCCCAGAAGATCATCAGTGACAGGGACACAAGATTCACGTCAAAGTTTGTGGATGAACTTTGTGCACTCCTTGGGATCAGAAGGAACATCAGCAGTGCCTATCACCCTCAAACAGATGGGCAATCAGAACGCTCGAACCAGTGGCTGGAACAATACCTCAGGATCTACGGAAACTTCCAACAAGATGATTGGGCGACACTATTGCCAATGGCACAATTTGTGCATAACTCATGGCCCAGCTCAACCACAGGGTTCACACCCTATCCGCTTCTGATGGGCTTTACGCCCAAGATTCACATACCCAAGGAGATCACAAGCCAAGTACCTGCCCTTGAAGAGCGTGGGGGATACCTAAAGCAGCTACAGGAACGTGCCCAGGAAGCGATCAAAAGAGCACAGCAAATGATTGTCAACCTCCATAACAAGAAAGGAAGACGCCACTTTAAACCTTACCAGACAGGAGATAAGGTGTGGCCAGAAGCAAAGAACCTAAAATTGTCACACCCCTCGGCTAAATTAGCGCCTAAGAGGTACGGACCCATGACGATAACCAAAGTGATATCACCAGTGGCGTATCAATTGCGCCTGCCACCCACGTGGAAGATTCACAACAGTTTCCACACGTCGCTTCTGATCCCATACTATGAAACACAGGAACATGGTGCTAATTACCCATCACCGCCACCAGAACTGATTGAGGGAGAACCCGAGTATGAGGTAGAAGCGATCAGAGGATCAAGACACCATGGGCGCTGGAAGAAACTGCAGTACCTCATCTACTGGAAGGGGTATGCTGATGCTGAGGACACTTGGGAGCCCATCGAACATGTTCGGGCCCCAGAGGCAGTCGCTCTATTCCACAAAAAGAACCCTAGTGCTGTAAGATCTATAAAAGCTAAGGGAGAAGGGGACGATGAAGGCAACATGTCCTACTACCCATCTTACATAACCGACAATGACGCCCCCCAACACACCCTCTCGTCCCTCTACTATGTGCTGCTGGGGGCCCATGCGGCGCACTTCCGAACCAGTAACGGGCTTAGGCCCATCCAACTCCCACCACATGCGCCTACGGTTGTCCGGGCCACCACTACTGCCACCGAAGAAAACCACAAAGAAGCCCCAGAGGTGGGGCAAGAAGGGGCTTCTGAGCCCCTGGCCAATGTACAGCCCCTACAAGCAGTGGGCCATTGCCTCGAGAGGGGCACTCTCCGAGCCACCACCTGAGACCGCGGCACACAAGTGCGCTCCCATCGAGGAGCTTTTGACACTGACCGGGCTGCAGGGCCAGGTCTTCAACACACGGCGCCATCAGGTGGGGTGGAGGGAGAGTCTGGGCCCCCTCCAGAACGTCAAGGGGGCGATCCAAGAATGGCAGGAGACGCTGCAAGCAGCGTATCACATGAAAGGGTGAGACACCATTGTTTATTCTGTGGGGAACACCACTGGCGTGGGTGGGGCCTCATGTGCCGGTGGCACTGCAAGTGCGACTTCTGCGGCCACAGGGGGCACATGGGGTATCAGTGCACATCACCCCATGGCAGGTGTGCAGTGTCACGCCTAAGTCCTAAGTGTGTCCCTAAGTCTAGCTGAGGCTAGTTATGCCTTCTGACTTAGTCAAGGTCTGTCCCACACGAAGTTGAGCAATAGACTCGAGGATCGGTGATGCACAAGATGAGAGGATGACTTAAGAGTAGTATTCCACGATGAGAACAGACTTAGAGTCTGAGGAAGATACAAGCGGTCCTTAAGTAGTCTACTGTACGTCTCCTGACCTACCCAGGACGTCCACAGGTCCTACTAAGGGGTGCGCTACCATTCCAAGTCCCGTATCCAGACTGAGTATAGTACAAAGGGCCATATGGGCCTCCGAGTCATGAGATGAGACACGCGTCAAGGGTCCAGAGTTTGGGGTCAAAGATAGAGGGCCTAGAGCCCTTACTGAGCGATAAGAGGGTCCGTAGGGTAAGTACCATAAGGGGATCGAGTCATGAGTCCATCGGCATGAAGTAAGGGAGTCTAGCCTCCGGATGCGAGGCAGGAAACGATAAGGCAGTAAAATGGAAATGTGACATTACCCCCTTCTTAGGCACGACACTCTGAGTCGCTCGTGAAATGTAGATGGGATGGAGCATTGGATCGTCGTGGTGGAGATTGACGAGGAGGGGATCTTCTCTCAGCTCGTCGAGCACTTGAGGGGGAGGATGGTGCAGATGCTTCTGAAAGGGAGGAGGGGGTGCTTACAGTCTGTTCTTCCCACTCTCTTCCATTAACGTCTCAAGGAATTCCTGCTGTCTGGAGTCGGATGAGATACATCCTTCGAGCGTTATCTCCCGCCAGGTTACCGCTATACTTGGTCCGTCCTGCCTTCTTCAGGTCTGGGTACAGTTTCTTGTATGCATGGGCTGACTTGAGTCTTTTGAGCGACGCTGTCATATCCTCCCTGTGTAATCCCACTTCCCTCTTTGCCATCTCTTTTGACCGTCGTGCTTCTTCTTCCTTCTTGGCCCAGAACCTTTCATCAATGACTGCTGCTGCGAATTGGTCAGTCGCTTGGCAGAATTAGATGACTTCGCCTCGTAAGTATGGGTCCTTGTGCATCTTTAGGGCTTGGTCAACGAAGAATTGATGGCTCTCTCCTCCTTCGAAGAGCTGTTGTTGGGCAGGGGAGATGGCCGGTCCAGGGGCGTTTTCAGCAGTTGCATGTAGCGGTGTTCTCCAGATGGGGTGTCCTTTCCCCATAGTGAGGCGCAGATGCAGGGAGTTGTGTCTGAAGTCAAGGGCGATGTACATGGCTGGTTCAATGTTACCTCGATGGTCTGGGATGAGGTGCGTGCAATAAGAAGGGTTATGGAGGGAGTTTGTGAGGAAAGGCTTCCTGGGATGAAGCCTACTGTGATTGTCAAAAGATGAGGAGGTCAACCCTGCTGTATCTAGGATCAGAGCGTCGTCTGCAGGTGGTGTTGTGGGCTCTTCTTCTCCTGCTTCTTTCGAGACATCGATGATTGTCTCGTTGACTGGGTCTGTGGGAATGGGGTAGAGGGGCAGTGTCACGCCTAAGTCCTAAGCGTGTCCACAAGTCCAGGTAAGGCGCAGTATGCCTTCTGACTTGTCTAAGTCCGTCTCAGCGAAGTCAAGCAATAGGCTTGAGGAGCTGGGGTTCACAAGACGAGAGGGGATTGACTTAAGATGTTATTCCACGAGGAGAACAGACTTAGGGTCTTCCGAAGATACAGGCGGTCCTTAAGTAGTCTACTGCACGTCTCCTGGCGCTCCTAAGGCCCTTCCAGGATGTCCACAGGTCCTCCTAAGTCCGCTCTGCCGTTCCGAGTTCCGTATCCGTATAAAGCCTAGTACAAGAAGCCATGCGGGCTTCTGAGTCATGAGATAAGACACGCGTAAAGAGTCCAGAGTGTGTGACACAAGATAGAGGGCCTAGAGCCCTTACTGAGCGATAAGGGGTCCGTAAAGTAAGATCATATGGTACAGTGGGGTCAGAAGTCCATCGGCATGAGTAGGAGAAGAGTACCCCCCGGATGCGAGGGTAACAACGTGTCTGGGAAGAAAAGAACAGTCTCTGGGAAAGACTAGAGTCACCGTGACAGATGGTGTGCGGGAAGCCAGCTCGTTCGCGCCTCCGCGTGGGGGGGGTGTGCACAGGTGGTGAGTACATGTTTAAGGGTATAAAGAGCTCGACCACACGGGCAGGTAATGTTGTCATCCGCTGCTTCCCGGAATAAAGAGCTATAATCGGCTGTGAAGCTGTGTCCGGTGGCTAGTTGGACGAATGCCGATGAAAGGCGGCGGTTTTTGGATTTTAAGACGCTGATGTAAGTGGGTGGCAAGTCCGCGGGATGAGAAGGGGTGGATAAGGGGTGCCAATTTGCGATGGAAGAACGCCTTGGGGGGTTATAGTTCCGTTGCCACAAAGAGAATGAGGATAAAGGGGGGGTGTGGGTGGGAGCAGGAGGTGGAAGGGTAAGGCGCCGATCCTGGGCCGCACGGGCCAAGGTCTCCAAATTCGCGGAGACCCTAACTGGGGAGGTCCTGCGAGACCATCTTCGTGAGAAGCCGTGGCTTTCAACCCTGTGATGAGAACATAAAGTAGTAAGTAATCCTGTAATACGTCTAACCCAGGCGACATGTTTATGTTTACCCAAGTTGACTAAGGTGCGGGTCAGTCCGTGAGTGGTAAGTAAGGTGATAAGGTAAGAGGATGCCTGGGGAGAGGCGAGAAAGAAAAGATGAAGGGTGGCTAGCCCTTGTTCCAGCGCACCTAACTGTGCCTCCGCAACGTCCCTCCCTCCATCGTACCAGCCAAGTTTGACCAGGCCCGCTCCCTGTCGTAACATAAAAGAGGCACAATAGGAAGGGTTAGGTAAAGGAAGAATGTCAATTCGTAAAGTAAGCTGTAACATGAATTGATAAGGCTCTGATGGAAGAGCGTGCCCTGTTGGCGACCACCTTGATATGGTCATGCCAACGCAGGGCACTGTCGAAGTAGATGCCTAGGTATCGTACGACTTTTTTCACCGGCAAGCTGACTTCTCCTTTGAACGGGTCCCGGTAGAAAACCTTGGTAGGCTTCCTCCAAGGGTCCAAAGTGGAGGTTGGGCACGTGCGTCTGGAAAAATACATGAATTCGGACTTATCCGGGTCAGCGTACAGGCCAGTGGAGTGGAGCCATGATAATACATCCTCCAGTTTGGAGAGTACTCGTTTGGTGGCTTCGCGGTATGACAAACCGGCGGCGAAGATGATACCATCGTCTACATACATACCCAGTTCTGAGTCAGACCATTGTTCGGCTAAACGAAGCAACGGAGAGGTGTAGATAGCGGAGAGGAGGGGAGATAAGGGGGAGCCCTGTGGGGTTCCGAACGAGATAGTAAATGGGTCGGCTTTCCGACCATTGAAGTCCAGCGTGAGGGACTGGTTAGACAAGAACGATCGGAGCCACCGACAGACAGTGACAGGAAAGCCCAAGAGGCTGCAGATGTGAAGGAGTCGATCTAGGTTGAGGTGGTCGAAGAAGCCGGCTATGTCGAACAGGACCATGGCACCCACGTGTTTCGCCTTGAAACATGCATCTACCCGATTAGTGATAACCATGGCGGCATCTGTGGCGCTGCTGTAGTCTCTAGAACCAAACTGGGACCTTGGCAGGAGGGAAAAGAGGTTAATGTCCTGCAGGAATCGTCGCGCGACTAGTTTCTCGAGGAGTTTGCCGCTACACTCCAGTAAATTGATGGGTCTGTATGCTTTGGGCTTGCCATAGTCAGGACGATCTGGCTTTGCAATAACCACCACCCGGGCAGAGTGCCAGGGATGATGACCAAGTCGTAAACAATTGTTGTAAAGATGTATGAACTGCTCTGGGGAGGCTTGAAACGCCCAGCGTAGCACACGGTATCCGGTCCCCGAGATCCCCGGGGCTGAGGTAGTAGATGTGGCGAAGAGGGCATCCCGAATCTCAGCCTCCGTCAGTAGGTATGTATCTCTGGAGGGAAGTGGTGTCGGATCAGTAATTAATGACGTTTCCGACGGGATAGAGGGTGGGGTAAAGAATTGTTTCTGGAAGAGGCGTGTCATGTTCTCATGGTGCGACGTCCGCATACCGTCATCCTCAAGCAATGGTTTGACGTCCGCTATGCGACGGCCTTGGCGCCATTTGGTGCACTGCCAAAGGCTCTTGTTTGGAATGTCCTTGTAAAGGTTTTCGATCCAAGATTGTTTGGCATTGGCAATCGCCGCTAACCAGTGTCGTTTTGCCTCATCTCGTTCCAGGGAATGTGGCGGGGAACTGCGGAGGAGGGAGAGTGTATCCGAGCAACGCTCTGTCCACCAGCAAGTGCCGCGGGGGTGTGGGGTGCGTTTCCGCTCAAAGAAGAGTGCGCACACGTCCTCAATGTCTTGATGTAGGGTGGCAGCCATCAAGTCCAAGGAACCCGGTGAGTCGATAGGCAAAAGTGGGCAGACAAGGTCTTTGAAATGAGAGATCCAGTTGAGGCGGAATGGTTCTTCCAAGACCCAGCCTGGGAGTACGTGCCGTTCAAAGCCTTTGCGCATGAATGAGAGTGGGTACCAGTCAATGAGGAGGGCTGCGTGGTCTGAATCAAGGGAATTGGCGAATGAGACGGTGAGTTGGGAAAAGACATCCAATAGGGTGGCGGAGTGATTGGTGATGGCTAGATCCAACACGGAGGGTTGGAGACCAGGCCAGCGCCATGTTGGTACCGCGTCCAAGCCGTCGCTCGAGTTGAGTACCGAAAGGGAGTTGTCGTCCAGCCACCGTTCAAATACATCCGCCCAGGGTGAGGGTCGGGTGTGGGGGAAAGCCCACGACGGTGCATGGGAGTTGAAATCCCCGAGGAATAAATGGGGTGGGGAAAGAGGTACGTCGAATCTGAAGAGGGAGGTTAGATCATGACCCCCTCTGGGGGGAATGTGATGGTAAAGATTAATAAGAATACAAGAGTCCGTCTCGTCCGGTCCTTTAGCGATAGAGAGAGAAAGAATGATACACGTAAGGGATGCGAGAGGGTGATCCATCAGATGCACCACTGACACATTGTTACGATACGTACTTGGACTTATTTTCTTTTTTTCTGACTGTGCACCTTCCCTCCCCTTGACCCCATGACTGCTCCACTTGCCGCACAGCCTTCTACATCATCATGATGTCGTTACTCCATTCTTACTCATCTCACTCCACTTCTTACTAAGAGGCCCCACTATGACCTCATCTTGTCTCGTTACGCTCCGATGACATCATTGTACCATTAGCTATATAAACCTGTAGGATACTACCTTGTACTGCAGATTAGTCCTTCTCAATAAACAGGACTTGAACCTCGAACTCCTTCACTGGGTGCCTGCATTCCAGTCTTTCCCCTCATCTTGTGAACCACCCGAACTCTTGCTCTTAACTTGAGCATTAATCGATATTGCCTCTGTCAACACCTGAAGTACAAGTCGTACAGAAGGGAACGTCCTACCCTAACACACATCTTGCGAGATCAAGGTATGCATATAAATAGCGACTTTGCAAACCTCATCGCGTTGATGCGTGGGTAAAAATAAGCGCCACTGTTGATTCAAATGTGCTCCCAGGACGTCGACCCCTTTAGGGTCTGTGTCTGAACGGGAAACGCCGATGGTACCAAACCAAGGTTCTTGGATAAGTAAAAAGTCTAAGGAGAGGGTGGGGTCATTCAGGAGACTGGTGAGTCGTTTAGCATTTCGGCCAACGTTCACCGACATGATGCAGAGCGGGTGTTCAGGCATGAGGCTTGTCCCAAGAGTCGTGAAGCCCACTAGCAACTGTTGTGCATTGCGCTGTGACCGTGGCTTGTATCAAGTCTTCCCCAAGCCCTATAAGGCGGGCAGAGTCTACATACTGTTGAATGTAGTCTGGTAGGGGGTAGGAGGTAGAAGAGGATGAGGCTTGTGAGGCCGGTGCGTCTGCAGTGGGCTATGAACTGGGGATAGGACCATCGTCGTCATCTATCCTCGCCTCTGCGAAACAAACTGAGCACGAGTCCTTGGCCGTCTCTAGATCAGGAGAATCGTTTCCCAAGGAGGTAGGGCGCAACCGTTTTGCGGCCGGACAGACGGATAATTGTCGTGTGTGGTGGCCCGAGGCGTTTAGGCGGGGGTTAAGCTTACAGTTGATGCATTGGAGCTTGCAGTTACACTCCCCGACCTTAGCATGTTTCGTGCGATTATGACATTGAAGACCATGCTCCTTTGCGTCATGCCTCGCCCCACAGATGTAGCATATAATCACCTCTGGTTTACGAGGGCATTGTTCCGCAGAGTGTGTTAGCTGATGACACTGGTCACATTGTCGGAACGGGAGTTTGGCACTAAATTTGCGTGCCCAGGTGCGGGCACCGAAGATATAAGGGGGGTGTTTGACGAGTTTGTTCGTTAAGGACCCATCCGCGTCAAAGATCGAGAAAGTGAGGGACCCTTTATAAGGGGCATCCCCATTCTCGTCGAGTTCATTACAATTAGACAACCACTTCGGCGGTAAGATAAAATGGGCATTCGTCAGAGCTGGGTTTCAGGTCAGTTCTGAATAAAGCATATCTGAGGTCAGGGGTCGATCCATATCGTCCCGAAGGATGAGGACATTGTTTAACATGATGTGGGAGTAACCGTCCTTTGGAGCCAGAGTGCCGCAAGGGAAGGGAGCCGTCAGTATGCTCTGATGGCTCATGACAATTTGTGAGTCTGGGTTGCCTGCGAAAGTCAGGACAAAGTTCGGATTATTCTGAGTACTCCACCAGCTGCCTAGGATATTCAGTGGAGCCTTCACGGCTCTGAGAGCATCTTGGATACGTCTGGCTATGGAGTCTGCGGATGCACGGGGTGCTGAGCTGGGTGCCCCCGGGACTGCCGGTATGATGACTGTCCACTCCGTACTGTTAAGAGTGGTCTGGTTACTGCCCTTGGGAGGCTTGGCTTTGGGGGGGCCGTGGTGAGCCAAGTAACGATCAATGACAAGGGCTTTATCAATTCTCTTCAAGTCTACCGTGGCGTCCACCGTAAAGTGGAAGATTTGATCCACCTTGGCCTTCGTCATGGCGTTCAGTTGCATCCGGCTGTATCGGGCCGGGACTTTCGAGCCCTGCGTCTTGGCTACCAGAGGAGGGAGCTCCGACCGTAAGTGAGATATCGGTGCAGGGTTCTTTGGAGACTTCTTCCCGTTCCCCGGTTTCTTCTTGGTGGCGACGTTGGCGTAGGAAGTTGGGCGGATGGGTTTGCCATTTTTTCCGGCTGTGATCCAGTCACCTGGAAGTGGCGCGGCTGGTGCTGCCTGTAAGAGAGGGGGAAAGTCAGTAGGATTTGGAGCAGGGACCTCTACAACGTTGTCGTCAACGTCTTCATCCATTTGTTCATCAGCATCTTCATCAGGATTGTAAGTAATCATTTGGTGCCCCCATTGAAGGTGCACGTCCATATGATCACTGGAGGTCAGCGCGGTTTCTGGTCCCCTTTTATGGATAGAGGTGAAGTGGCAGAGAGTGAGGTCGAGGACTCTAAGTTCAGTCAATGAGCCCGATTGTTTGAATAAGTAGTAGAAGTATTCATCCATGACGGCAAGCGAGAATGTAAGTTGATTGTTGAGCTTATGAGGGAAAGGAGGGTCTATGGTTTTCAACATGTGCGTAATGGTTGAAGACGCTTGGGATTGGGCCTCCTCCCTGGTGGGGTCAGCTGGGTTCCAAGCCGTGGGTTCTAGGGGTGGCGGTGTAGACAGGGTTTAGGGTTTAGGGTTTAGGGTTTAGGGTTTAGGGTTTAGGGTTTAGGGTTTAGGGTTTA
>QLPC01003640.1:780-15166 GCA_003314055.1 Lactifluus hygrophoroides | reverse complement strand
CCAGAAAATGCTATTCATTATGAGATTTATTCGTTATGACCATATTCGTTATGACAATTTCAACTGTAGCCCCGGTACCGGTACTCGTGGTACTTGTCGGGTGATATAAGAGTCAATAAATAGCTCCAACTCCTCACACCAACTCCATACTTTGGACGGAATGTCTCCATTACAAAATTTATCCCCTCAACTTCTGCTCTCTATCACACAACACCTTGACGTCGCAGACATCTATAATTTACAACTGGTATGTAAATGGTTACTCTCTCACCATCAAGTGTAGCTGACAAGCTACTTTTCCGTAGACATGCAGACACCTTTGTTACGCGCTCCGCACCCGTCTCGTATATCAAGAGATGGCAGCCGGCCTCCTTCGGCGGTGTCGCGCGCTCCCGATCGATGGCTTCAGAGGTCTTTCCGATCTATCCACAGACGAACTTGCCAAAGCGGTGAATCATGCAACGCAGCTAGAACGTGGCTGGCTCACACGAACGCCACGGCCGGCCGTAGGTGCATTCATAACTGAAGGAGAACGCACCACGACCACCAATACTAAAGAGGAGGGAATAGAGCTAAATCAGTGGTATAAGATCGTCCGAACGCCCCCAGACGAAGAGATCGATTGGCTCTCACCAATCACAGCAAGTTACATCCTTTGCGCGACGAAAAGCGGCAAGGTGATTTGTTGGGATGTCCACCGTGATGTTGGCGTCGCGGAGTGGAATCCTGGAGAACGATGGGAGCTGTGGAAATGTAGAGTTGAGTTTGACCAAAGTATTGTATACTTTACGATGGCAAAAGTCCTAAGCGGCAAGTAAGCTTTCGTTTCCTCTATTTTTTCTTACTCTTGTGATATCTTATTTCTGTTATCGAACTCCTCGCTTCTAGGAACGACGAAAAAGTGATGCAATTCGACCTCATGCAGATTCATTTCCCAGGACAGAAACCTGGCTCGAGTGATCAGGTCAGCCCGTCCTTTTCCAATCTCCGTTCCTTCAAGACGCTCGGCATTGTTATGAACGTGTTTCTGCTGGACCCCGAAGCGCGTTTACTCGCTGGATTCGTATGGGTTAGTCGTTCCAACAGCATCGGTCTGTACGTGCTACTCGATTGGGACAAAGAAGAGTATGTTTTCATAGATACAGGCATACAATGTGTTAGTGGTTTATTCTTGTTATGTGAAGTGTCATTACCTCGCTGACTCGTGCTCTTCTGTAGACCAATACGGCAAACTGGTCATGCATGCTTGATGATGGTTCAATCTTGATTCATTCTGAAGAGGCCACATTCGCCTGTCAGCACTTCTTTCCTCTATCTGTCCTCGCTCAACACATCACCCCCTCTAATCCGTCTCCCGAATTTGTACCATGCATGACAACACAGCTGAAGGCTACCCGATCCGTCTCTCGAGGCTTTATATTCCCCGTGTTACCTCCAGAGTCCTACATCCTCCCATTCCGCCAACCCATCATCCAAAATACCTTCATCACCGGTCCAGGAAACCAAGTTCACCCAATCGTTCTTCCTCAAGTAGATGACCCTACTCCCCCAGTTGACTTGAACAATCCGCCGAACCCATGGAGTGATCAACTGTGGTACCCAGAGAGTGCCCACTTTGTGCGACAATGGTGGCCAACGCTGCCGTCCGTGCCACGTCTGAGTTGCACCGTCGTGTTACTGGCACAACATCATCCACAAACGCATGTGACTAAGTATGTGCTCGCGCAGCACTACTTCACTGTTCCCCTGGACAGGCCAGGCTCGGAGACAGATTCGAAGGACGCGATGATGCGGATGTGGTATGTGAGCGTGCCGTTCGAGGTTGTCTGCGTATCGGACCAGGTGACAGAAGAGGACGAAGATACATCGGACCCGCCGCAGCGACAGCGACCACTGCTCGCGGTGGATTTTGGGCACGCGGTATGGTTGGAACATGTCCGGGCGGCGGATGATGAGGAGGACGAGGAGCCGTATGAGCGTGGGCAGATGAGACTTCGCTTCGTCTCTTTCCCTGGTGTGCGGCTCGAGGGTGAGGGTCACGCAGTGCGCAGTGGGATTGGCTGTGGTGGAGGCTCAGATGGCACGTACGAGATGGAGGGCGCTACACGGACGCTGGCGATACCGAAGGAGCTCGACCTTCATGAAGTGGAGACAATTAACATCGACCAGAGTCAGGATGCAGTGATATTGTCGGTACGGCAAGGAAAGATATTCATATTATGTTACGAGTAACGTCTCCCCTCATTTTCTCTTTATGCTTTGCATGTATCTTTCTTCATATCCGACACTGCGTACAACTTTTTAGAGTTATAACAGGCTCTCCAGTCACAGGATGCTTTCAGGTCTTATGAGATGTGAGGTGGTGTAGTGCGCCGGGGCAACTAGTGGTCCACAAAGGATTGCGGTGGGGATCCCTGGAACAGAGGGACACCGAACAGCCAGTAGTATGGGTTGGCTTGGAATGGCCTTGCGGTTCTGAGCACCTCCTCTTTCGTGGGTGGTTGGTGGGCGCCAAAATAAAACACGCACAAATAGAGGAAGACTAGAGAAGCAGATACTGTACCAAATTGTATTGCTTGTGGGAATGGAGCGACGGTGCCCGTAGGGTGAGTGGACGGAAAGTTTTACGGACAATGAGGATATGAACTGAAAAGTACAGCTGTGCAAGAGCAAGATCGTACTACTACGATGGTAGAATACGTCCAAGACGTCGTCGTCGTAATATAGCGATGTTGGACATATCTACAGCGGGCAGTGACCACTATTGCGATCCATTGCGCTGTAGATGCGTACCAGTGGTGGGTGCAGGAAATTGAGCATTAGAAGCGCTCTGCGGGGTGGCAAGCGTGCCCAGTCGGTGTCGGTCTATGGCCAGCTTTGGGGACAATTACCAAGAATAGAATGGGATCAGGAAAGCGCTCAGCGTACCTCAATCTTCAGCCTAATGGCGTCGATTTGTGACGAGATGGTATATAGTCTGCACGTCAGACCATGCCTAATGGCGAGCCACAGCTGCTGGAGGATGCCGGGAGAACGATGGCTTTCCATTCGCGCCCGTGTGAGTTGGTTCGCGAGACTGTAGAGTTCAATGAGGTAATGTTCTGCAAACAAACACAAACAACGTTGCCGAGTCCATACATTGCGAGGTCCATCCTCAGTGTGCTCGCCTCTGCCGGTGGGATAGTGTAGGTGATTTCAGCATGGGCAAGAAGACGCTGGACATCACTCAACAACGCCGAAGCGGGTGGTATGTGATGACGAGGAAGCAGGAACTGGACGTAGAAGACGATACTATAAGTCCCAAGAATGGAGAGACACAAGTTAAAGATATCAAGAAAGTGCATTTATGATAGCGAACTTGATGATAGTAAGTCGAGTTCGAGTATATCCTGGGACAGACGGAGAGTAGTAACAGGTTGGGGGATGGAGGTTACCCCACTCCCACTTTGAGTGTCCATGATAAATAGTGCAGTGATCTCGCGTCGCGTTTTCGCTGAATTCGGACAACTTACACGAAGAACACCAAGTTCGGATATCTGCGAACAACGACCAAGTTCGGATACTGTATTCGGTCATCGGTCACGGTCGGGGGCAGTGCTGATTAGTCAGCCTTAGTGGGAAGTTGCGCTCCCGGGAACATGCCGGTGGCGGTGGGAGTGACTTTGTACCTATGACCAAGAACAGTTGAGCTGGTGCCGCGGTGTTGCTTTCCCTCAAATTTCGGTGAACCGGAAACATGCCTTTGGCGTGTGGTCCCATTTCTGAACGCGTTCTGAACCTGAACCAAAAGACATGACTGCCGATCTTTCAACTTCGATTGCTCATCTTCCCCAACTCCTTCTGCACAGCCAATGCAGCTCTGCCAGCTCATCTGACGACAGTCATGACATTTGGGCTCCCCAAATCGATTCAGTCGTCCGACAAGCTAACTGCCAACATGCCCGACATCTGTAGGACATCTTGGGTAGCATGTACTGTTGCCCCGCTCAACAATTACCTCCACTTCATTCTCCATCACAGCTATCGCTTCTGTACCAGCCTGAGTGGGCACCCCAAGCATCGGTGATTTCTTGCATTGTTGTCAGCCTCTAGTGAGATAGAGGGTCTCAGTCTTGGTCGTACAATGCAGCATTGAGGCTAAGGCTTATCGCATTTGGTTTCGCGTTCGAACGCGTTTAGAACCAGTTCAGCAAAAGTCCTTGACCGCTGAACGGAAAACCAGACCATCGGTCCAGTTTCTCCCAGAGGCTGAATCTTAAACCGGACTTCAGTCCCGTTCCGGAAAAGTTAGGAACCAGACCACTGCATCACTAGTTGTTACTGGGTCATATTAGCCCAATAATCACATCTTCTTAACTTTTCAGACTTTTTGAAAAACTCATCATTATAAAGTTGACAAGTCAAAAGAGTCAGAAATTTTTATGCCGGAAAGGAAAGGTTATTCGTTTAAGTGGCCAAGGGGGCATTCGTGTGATAACTTGAAGGACCTATCTACTGTATCCTTCGTGAAAGGTTGTCACGGTGCGAGAGACTCAGGTTGAAAACAGGACCAGAGAGATTGACAAGCAGGATTGAAAATATTACACAAACTCTGGGGCCTAGATCTGGGGCTCTGCGTCAGCTCTACATGTTGGCAGACCTGTGATACATATGGCACTTTTTCACCTATATTGTTTATGAATGAGAAGAGACCTGGCAAGTGTGCGGGGCATGGAAAAAGGAAAGCTACGCAAAGCGGTCCGTCTGTGACACCATCTCATATTATACATAAGGATGCGTCATGAGAACAAAATGTGCGAACAGCCATTGGCCCATCACGCGTGCGGTCACATATTTCTTAGAAGATACTTGTTCTCAAGGACAGTAGCAAGAGAAGCTCTATCATCTGCCTTTACGTGTACCGTGACAAAACTTGAAGCTTGAAAGCTTGAAAGCTTGAAATTTCTTGAAAGCCTGAAAGTTTCAAGTTGACACCTGGAAGCGCCAACTCCTCAATTACCGACTAGCGCTGACTCAATCAAATGGAAGACACTATTTTCTCGCGCTCGTCCCAATACTCTTGAGTACAGTGGGACGATAGGTTCAACCCACTGGCATACTCCTGAACCGGTTACTGATGTTCAGTATCTGCCCTTTCGTCCGCAGCACCATCGAATGTGTGGGGAGAGAGGAAAAGTATATCAGATTGGAGCAGCTGTTAGCATACACATTATGATCCAGTCGTATCCATCAACCAACGACATTATTACTGAGCTACTCTTTTCTGCGTCATCAGGTCAGAAACGGAGACTTTCATGGGCCCACAGTAGGAGGCGTAACAATATCAGTGACTGTTCACCGGGACAAGTGCACGAGAGCGGAAGGGAGAAACCAAAGAGTTAATCGTACAAGGATTAATGAGAGAAAACCATAAACCATCATGATAAACCAAGGATGCGAGGAAGAGGAAGGAGCCATGAGAAATACTCGTCATCCACGGCTTTGGCTGTCTAGTAAGGCTCTTGATACATGTACACCGAAGGCAACGACAAACACTCAGGGCGCAGTGGCTCGTGGCTCACGAAGCGGTTCAGCAACGTTATTGAGCGGAATAGCTGTATCTGAAAGGTAGACGGTTAGTAGATATACCCGAAATTCATTTCATGGCAGATGCTTACCGGGTGCAAGAATGGGCGACTCGGTACTAGGAGCACCCTGCTGAACGGAAAGTAACGCCAACTGATGTTCGTCCATGGCCAACTATTGCGTCATAGGTGTTTCCCAAGTTGTTAGGAAGGAGAGGGATGCGGATGCGGATGCGGTATAACGACGTACCTCGACTTCTACTCTGATGGCCTCTATTCGCGACGAAAGGGCATAGAGTCTGCATGTAAGGCCGTGCCAAATTGCAAGCCAGAGTTGTTGGAATAGCCCGGAAGAACGATGGCTCTGCATGCGCATCTGTGTGAGCCTACTCCGCAGACTGTATCGGTCAGTCAGCCATGACGATCTAGTAGAGACAGGGGCATTTTCATACAGTTCGAGATCTACCCTCCGTGCGCTCGCCTCTGGGATGGCGCCGATGGTTTCAGCATGAGCGAGAAGTCGCTCAGTATCTCCCCACATGGCGGAAACAGGTTGGATGATATACCGTGGGATCAAGGAGCGAAGATAGAGTAGGAGGCCATAGATTCCCAGAATGGATAGACAGAAGCTGAAAATATCGATAAATCCCATCTCCACGAGTCGGATAAAGATAGCAAAATGACAACGACTTGATTCAATATCAAGGAATTGGTCACAGTGTGAGAGAAAGAGGTGTGGGAGCGACACCAATGGCCGTCACTAGTTTTGCGCCCTGATACAGCCTGAGGGCCATGACTTAGCTCACCAGCGTCTAATGCTGAATTCGCTATATAGCACGTGTTTACATCGTTTCCCAGCGGTGAATGTGGTGGTGTTTTGTGACTAGCAGAGCTTGGAGGTGCTTTGGACGACTGGGAGGAGAGTTCGGCCAAGAAAAAAAGAGGTTAACGCAAAAAGCATTCAAGACAGATATTTAGAGCCCAGCAACCGAGAGCATCTAAGGCCGACCAAGGTTTGGGTTCGACATAATAGAGAAATTCGCATGTCGGGAGAGCATTGCAACAAAATACAATGAGTGGTTTCAGCCGGGACACATGCTTTGTGTGGAATTTCCTTGGTGCACCAGGGCTAGATACAGAACATTGGCCAAGGGAGCAGTCTTATATACGGGTTGTTGCTTCTTTTGCCCCATTCAGCTCGTACTGTTTCTTCAAACTCAGAAGCTTCTCCGAAAGTAAGTTGTGGAATGTTACCACATGCAGTCACTCAATTACAGAAAATTCTTCGAGTTGGATTGGACAGATCGCAGTAATAGTAATTTACCCAACTCTCGTCACCGTGAATACTGCCGGCTTATCAAAGTTGATAGGTTCCTAGGGTGTGCTCAATTAGTAAGTGTTATTGGTCTATTTGGGTCTTTATCCCAGATTGAGCCTAGCAAATCCATCAAGTAACCTTCCATGCTGATTTTGCCTGATTTGAATCAATGATATCTCCCACTAGTGACAGTCATGACACAAGCCACATTTCAGCACTCTCCCACCAAAAGGTAGGTATTGTTGCGCCAGACTTGGCTCTAATCGATGTTGAAGTTCAACCAAACAATACGTGCTAAGTCTGAGGTACTACAACATGAATTTGTGCTGGCTGTCGGAAATGAGCCAGGAGCCAGGATTCCCAACATCAGCACCAACATCATGTGACATCAATCAATGAAATTCGGAGCATCCCAAAAACGCCAACTTGGCGCGTAATTCAGGAACTTGGCTCTGTGGAGTCAGCGACGACTCCACCGGTCCCTGCCGTTGCTGTCACTGCCCCGGGATTCGTCTCGGGCCTTGCAGCATCTGCCCTCTAAGCAGCCTCTGCAGCCTCCCAGACCTTCAACTCGCGCTCATAATCATCCCACACCTGCATACCTAACGTAACCCCGCCCAGCTCTCCATCATCGGGACGCCCCGGCTCACCGTCACTTGTCTGTGCTTGTTTGCCCTTTTCCGTCTTTTTGTCTTCCGCTGGAGACGCAGAAGGTACCGGAATGCGTACGGGTACAACTGCGCATTCGGCATACAGCGCGCCAGGCTTGAGAACTTCCTCCGGTGTGCGCTTTCGTGGGTCATCTGATACGTTCTCGTGGAACTTGAACGGCGTTGGGAGGAAGAGTGCGTGCAGCGTAGACTGCAGCGCAGCAGTCGGCGACTTGGTGAGAAGGCGGAAAAGTGGGTTCAATAAGATATACCTATACGCAGTCGTGTCACGGGTTATTTCCTTGCACAAGGCGCACCATCAAAAGGGCCACTCACAACATCGTCCCTAACCACAAGACACGCCCGCGGGACGTGTCGGCGGCGAGTAGAGGCGCGACCACGTCTGTGCGGCTTATGCCAGGTGACACCGAGACTGCCACGATATTTGAGCGTTGAACTTTGTCGCTCACGACTGGTATGGACTGAGCATTAACATCGGTACGAGGTACTTGGGAGCCCGAAGGAAGTGCATCCAATATGCGTTGTAGATGCCGCATAAAAACTACCGTGCGAAGAGCACGCCGACCCTCCTTGAGGAATAGCGATGACGACCCTCTTGACGGTTCCGATGCGTCGAATACACGTGCTGCCGCAGCATAAAATGGATTGACGAGGGTGATTAGACGTATGTCGCGCTCGACAGGTGCAGCCAGGAGTAAAGGGAGGAGTAATGTGATGAACATGAAGGTCGCATTCGACGCAGTCTGTCGTTGCTTGTCCAAGTCTGCGTTTCCGCGCGAGAAGACGTTGCCGATCGGCGCATACTCGTGAGCAAGTACAACTGCGTCTAGACGCTGTTCCGACTTGCGGTAGTTATCGCAAAAGGCACGAATGGACGCCGGCGAGGTGAGGTCGCATTGTTCTGCGTAGATGTTCTCATTGGACGTTGTACTGCGAAGTAGCGACACCAACGTTGTAGCAGGGCCCGTATCTGGGGGATCAGGGGTGATAGTTATGAGGTGTGCGCCACGCTGGGCCAGGGAAACTAGGAGGGTTAACCCATTCGGAGTGAAGGCTCCCTGGGCGAACACGTGTGTCAGGCAAAGAATGAGGAAATGGATGAGACGCAACTGTAACGAGTATGGTACGGCCATGTAGATCCCTTTCCCTGCTCGTTTTTCGACCCTGCGCGAAGGTGTAAATCGTTACAATGCCGACGGCGGCTAGAATAGCATGTGTGTAGTATTTGGCTGGTAGAATGTTAGATCCCACGGCATACAGGATCTTGAGCACCATATCGCCCTCTCAACTGAGACAAGTCGAGAAAGGAGTGCGTCAGGTCCTTTCTGTTTCAGTACAGGACACCCCGGTACTTCTACAACTGAACTCGGAAAAGGCTGAGAGATGGACGAATCCGAGTTGCATTTTAGAAGGACGGGCGGTGACACGAGCGTTGCTTACGTAACCCAGTTATGCTGCCTTATTAAGACGTCTCACTATTCGGCGTTGTCTCTACCATACTACATACACGCATATCAATCCTCGTCCCAATTTCCGGCTTGTTGAGGGACCTTTGGTCCACCTGCAGGCCGGCTCATGATAATGCTATCTACACTAAGAACTGAGACAGCAGCTTCTGTCGCCAGTCGAATGGCCCAGGCTTTAGCAGCCAAGGAGTCCACGATATTGCGCTCAGCGGCATTTATTGTGCCGTCAGTCTCAGCCTGGATCAAGTATAAACAAAAGTAGTTAGCTGCGCTTACGGCGCTCCCATTTATGACTGCCACTCACCTCGACATCGACTCCCCATGACTCGCCGCCAGCCTTCTCGTGCTTGGCTAGCAATCGCGCAACAATTTCGTTTCCTTCTGCACCTCCATGTGCGTTCTCCGCAAGTGTACGTGGAATGACCTCCAAAGCAGACGCGAAGCGTCGGACGGCGTGCTGCGCAAGTCCACGTAAACCTGCACCATACGTCTCTACCCGACGCGCTAGCGCGAGCTCTGTGGCACCGGCCCCTGGCACGAGACGTGGGTCTTTCAGAAGCGCTTTTAACGAGGCCACCCCATCGTCCACTGCGCGTTCGAGATCGTCAAGATGATTCTGCGTCGCGCCACGTAAGACGATCGTCGCTGTGCGCGTTTTGACGCCTGCCCCATCTGACTCCTGTCGTAATACCGTGACGCGATCTCCGCCAATTTCGATCGTCTCGCAGACGTCAACGTGACCCGCCTCCTCGGGTGTGGGGGCACCGAGACGCGCAAGTGGGGTTGCTTGCACAACACGGCAAAGGCGCCGCAAATCGAATTTGGACAGGACTTTAAGGACGAGGATTTGGCTCCTATTGAGATAATGGAGTGCTAGTTCTCCTACGGTCGTCCCTGCGATGATAACTTTTACTCCCGAGTCGGAAAGCTCTTTGAATATCTGCGCGAGGGGAAGTGAGTAAACGTCAGAGATAGGTGTCAACTTGAATACCGACTTTCTCCATGTGTTTCTCCTCTCCTCTGGTGAAACTTAACATATCGTCCGCGCTTTTGATCAAGACGGTCCCCTTCGTTTCCGTCTGTGCAATATCGATAGGATTCGTGAACACTGCGACTTTTGCTTGTGTGACCTTCTTGACGTCGCCTGCCCAGATCCAGAGGTCAGCATGGCCGCTGAAGATGTTAGGTCACGCGAGTACGCACCTTCAGGTTCCCTGCCAAACACCATACCCTGAACGACTTTGCTCCCCGCCAAGCTACCTCCCATGATTTTGACCACCCGGATATTATCGACGTTGAATGTTTTAGTATTTTGGGGCATGACTGCCAGAGCAGCCTCCGCTACAAGTCTTGCAAGAGTGTCTTCGGACCCATATTGTTTTGATGCTATGGCGGGAATGACACCATGCACGAGAGCTGCTTTTGTCAACGGTGATGGGAGCTCGCTGGTTGATAGCGCTAGTGGATAGCACGGGCATTAGAAATTGTCGGAACATTGAGACGGTATGGGACATACACTCAAGCTCAGCTAATGCCTTCGTGCACGCGAGTTCAAAACCCTTGATCACCTCACTTGGATGAAGACCCATAATCAATAAGTTTTCTGCCTTTTTGAGTAGCTCTCCGGCCAAGATCAGCACTGTGTTGGTTGCATCTCCCATCTGGAACAAAGGTTCAAGCTAATGGCCAGATACTAGATAGATCCAGAAATTACCTCTGTCTCTTGCGCTTGCGATGCCATGACAAGTAGCTTTGCAGCTGGATGTACGACCTCGATTTCGCGGATGATGGTAGCAGCATCGGAAGTCACGAAGAGCTTGCCCAAGTGGTTGATGACGAGTTTATTGCGGCCTGTTCCCAGTCAAACCTTCCATCAGCACAGAATAATTTGAATGGATCACGTACCATTGGGCCCAAAACTCGTTCTGACAAGATTAGATAGCTCTGAGACGGCCTCGATGTTCCGCAGAACCGCGTCCTCGAGGCCAGACATTTGCTGCGGCGAAAACCATCAAAAAACTTCACTAAAAAAAGTAGACAGCGACATCACATACCTTGTATCCATCTTTGAAGAGTTGGATATTATTTGCTTTGGGGACTTTTAGGGCCATTTTAGAGCAGTGGACACTAGCAATCGCTCGCCCGGGCTCTGACGGTCAGTGATGGAACGGCTCTCCGGCCCGTAACTGCCGTCAACCGTCGTACCATGTCTAACGTCACGTGCTCTTCTACGTCAACTTGAACACACCAACGTGAGAAACCAACGCTCGGTCCCGTTCGCAACACCTGGTTCTCTTCGATTCTTGACTTTTCGAAGATAAAGAGAACATTGTGCAAGTCTGAGGGCGCTACTTAGCCAGCTTCCTGAGCAGGATCCTAATCGCTGTGCATACCCTGCTTGATCTGGTAACCACTGGGGTATTAGGTTCTGTCACACTCGGAGATGAACCGGAGCCCCTTATAATCGAGCGCCCCTGGAATATTGAGCTTATCTGTGCTACGTCCCAGTCTAAACGGGAGCTGGCTGGGGACGGGGCTATCCCCTCTGGAGACAAGACAACCAGGCGCTTGGTGCTTGTCATACGTTGCCCGGATAATGAAATGTTGTAGCTAGGTTGATCAGGCCAGTGTATTAAATTGTATGAACACTAAGTTTTTTTTTTCTTGATTCTATCACCCATCTCCTACTCCCTCGCTGTCGCGGACAAACCTCCCTTTCCATACTGCAAGGGGAGGAAACAACCTCGACGTCTAGATGCTGCCAGTGGTTTGGGGCTGTACGGTATGATAACTCCTGGACAGGACGTGCCATACAAAAGGACCGACATGCGTGGACAACCAGACGATTGCTGCCCCTGAATCCCCAATATTGCGAGCAGTGTCACCGGCTCCTCCATCTGCTTATTTCTGCCCAGCCCACAGTTATTGCTCATTGCTCATAGGGTTATCGGACCGTTTGTACCCGCTGACTAGCAAAGATTGATGATGACATAATCAACAAAGTACTAGTGTGTGCTATGCCATGGTGTTCTGCATAATATAACTGAAGTCCATGCAAAAGCAGCACGCCCAGCGTTGCTTATTCGTGTCCAGATGGGTAGACCGCCTAAGGCTAAGAACGAGGGCTGGGACAAGGTCTGCGTAAGTCCCTTTTTCGTCACGTATGTGGCCGTACAATTTGGCCGGGGCTGTGTAACGTGGTCTCTCTTGAGTTCACCTACCATCCTGCCTTCAGAAATAAGCATGGATCTCGCATTTGCTCCTGCTGCCTACTTTCTACGAAATGGGATGACTGTGGATGACTTAGGAGCATTCATTGTGGTGCTCGCGGTGGTAATTCTCATGACCAGTCACATTTATCGAACCGTTGTGAGTTTCTCTTCCTCTCTCTAGCTGCCTGTCCTTGACCGTCATTTACAGCGTGGAATCTTCCTCTTTTTGATGGTCCCTACGGCATATGTTTATTATATTGAACACCTCTTCCGTAGGGTTAGTTCAATCTTTGGCCGCTGGATCATCGTCCTTTTTTGACCCCGATATTCAGATGCCAGATGAGGAAGATGAGGCTCTCCATGAGCACTAAAGACCCCTCAAGTTGTACTTCCAGTACGTTACATGAACAATGGTACACAGATCCCGTGTAAAGACTTTTCCAGATACCGATAACCCCATCATCGGCCGAGTCTCGAGGAAGAACAGCATCGAACGGATATAGCCGAGCGTGACATACGGGCAGTTACAACTGCAAGGATAGAGTACCCTTGGACGAGGCTCGAATAGCTCTGAGCACTTAGGTGCCTGTTATGCCCCCCTCCAATTTGGAGTCCCCCACTTCCTCTTTGGCCTACTCCGAGAGCCAAAGTCATATTCCACTCACCTTTACCCCCCTCATCTTTCTCTCTTCTTCGTCCGTACTGGTACCGAATGATTATAGAACTTTCTGCGATAGAGTTTCTGTCGTCTGCTTTTTCTGTAATCGGGAGTTTTTTTTTTGGAATACTGTATACGGTTCATACGGCTTTAGTGGTGACTAGGCATGGCCATTTGGGTGCTGTACTAGTAGGCTCTTCCCAATACTGTACGATCACCTACCACGCAATGTCCATCCGCAAGATTTGCAGTTGCTCCCAAATTCACGGCTTTGCCTTGGCCCTCTGGTCGTTGGTAGTCATTCACGATGTGTCTTGCACTTGGCCGAGGCGACTGAGTCGAGGAACGACGCGTAATCTTGCACGGGCCAGCCTGAAGAGACAAGTGGGGGTCCTCGATGACAAGACGGGACATCCGTGCCCTCCGGCCGCCTTTAAGCTTTATAATTAATTACGGATAGACCGGTAGGGGCAGGAACGAGAACTGTCGTCTCGTAATTACCCCCCTGACTGTATGACCGTAACGGCCTCCAAAATAGTCCCCTACGTTGCTTCGCTCGTCTTAACCCGTGGCCAATGTGATCACGGCAGCAACTAGATAACAACCCCCAGGTTTTTTCGGGGGGTTGGCTTGAACATGAGGAATTCGCGAACCAAATATTTCGGCCACCCGCCATCAAACACTCTTCGATACTGTCTTCATTAAAATGCAATAATTCCAAGCAGAAAAAGAGTAGAAGATGTATGTTCTGATGGGGGATAAGAGGAACAACCCCATGATGTACGTCGTAACCCAGACAAGGCACCGCCCACTCTGTCTGACGCGATCACCACAGCCAAGGAGTATCACACACCATTCAGCCCCCGCAGGTATTCTGGAGAAGGTTGTTAGTATACCCGTCAGACCTGGATCTTCTCTGTATTTAGGCTCGCAGCGCTCACCTCTTGTCAATTCGAATGCCGCGAAAGTGCTCCCAGCGGCGGGAATACTGTGAGGTTGTTCAGCAGCAAAGTCAGGCGATGCCTCAGATAGGTCACCTTCGGATGACTAGAATGGTCGACTTTAATCCGGGGAGATAGGTGATACAGCGACGGTGAACTCACGACAGGGTGTCAGCCCACGGAACAAACCAGCGCTGAAAGTTACAAAGTAAGGTGCGACGATGATGAGACGAAATCGCGGAGGCTCACACTCCCGACTCGGAAACAATGGCTTTCAATTCACGCGCAATGTATTGCACAGGCGTGCCTTTTGGGGGAGTCGCGCATAGTTGTACACGCGACTTGACGACGTCTCCAGGAGGGAAAGGAGATGTAAGCTCGAGAACGAAGAGAACGAGGTTGGTCGATTTACCTAACGGGTAAGAAGACAGCCAATACGCAATCTACCGTAGCAAGATGAGACACAACAAAGGACCGTGTAAGCCAAAAGACGAACGTACACCTCCCGTAGAACCGCTAGCCAATAGTGCCCATACAGGCAAGTCAGGACCGTATG
>QLPC01003638.1:0-15203 GCA_003314055.1 Lactifluus hygrophoroides | reverse complement strand
TTTACTTCGGATCTGGAGATGAATCCGCGACTGCAAGGAGGCACGATTGGACTATGTAATACGTATAATACTCTAATAATATGTACACTTGTAATACTGTGCAGAGGAAGGAGACGACGTCGCCAACGATCCAGGACCAAACTCTCTCTATATCAACGGGCAGGAGCGAGCCTTCAAAGCATTTCAGGTAATAGCAATTAGTGGCGTTATATTGATGGTGTGAGCCTAGAAAACGTGTAAGTTCCGCATTTACTGTGACGTGATAACTTACAAGTCGTAGCGAATCAAGTCGTCTGCGTTGACAAACGCGGCAGACGCCAATTCGCGGGCTTCTAGCAAAACCCACAACTGCGTATGGGCACGTATCAGTACCTAGATGGCAATACACCGCTAATGACAGGGCTTGCCTTGAGCAAGGATGCAAAATGCCCACTGGGTAGACGCGTCATGTTTTCTTGTGTCGTCATTTCTCGCCCTAGCTGCCGTAAAATGGGTAATGCGCTTTTAAACAAGTCTAATTTTGGATCCAGCTGCCTTCCAATTCCCTCTAAGAGCAAGACCGAAATCACGGTGTTGATAAAGTCGCCTTCCATCTTGACATGGTGTTGTCTGACGGCCTTCAATACGTCCCTGAGGATGTCCGAAATCTTGATTTGTCCCAAAGAAAATGTCTTTCGTTTGACGTTGAGCACGATGTGTTGCATTTTCAGGGAAAAAGTCTCCGTATCGACGGCCAGGTGGGGAGAACGGCAATGCTCGACCATAAGTTGACCCGCGCGATAGCCATCGAATTCGGCGACGGCGCGGAAAAGCTGGAGGAAGTTTTGCCGATTCTTTACATTCAACGTCGTAACCAAGCCAGCGTCGATAAAAACGAGTTCAGGAAGGTAGCCATCGTCATGAAGAGACCGGAGCTTGTCCTGCCAAGCAATCGGGGACGATGAGAGTGATTTGAGATCTGAAACAACAGTGTTTGACTCCAGATTCGTTGAATTGTTGGCGTGATTCTCCAGATCACTGGTGAAGAGAGATGCCCAGAGTGTTTTAAGCACGAGTGAGGTTGTGGATCGGGAAAACTTGACCATGATGTTCCCTGGATGAAGATCTGAGTGAACGAAATTATCCAAGAGTAACATGTTCTGGTTGTGTGATGAGTACGTTTAGATACTAGTAGATATCACCTACCAGGAAAGCATTCAATCCAAGCTCTGCAAGCTGATCGTCGTAGGGACCTCCGCCATTCTTCAAGAATAGCTCCAAGGGAATCGCTGTTTGATATTCTTCTATTAGGAGATCTCTGGTGGACCAAATTTGCAGTGGTCTCGGGAAAGTGACCGGTGCATTTCTGGTCATAAAGTTCTGCTCGAAGGTGACCAGATTATCGGCCTCTTTCCTTAGATCGAGTTGTCCGTACATCATGCGTCCGAACACCTCGACCTCTTCAGGAAGCGAAACCCATTGCATGCCAGGAAAGAGGGTAATGAGACGAGCAAAAAATGACATTATCGTGAGGTCGCGCTCTATAAGTTTGGATACACGAGGGTGCAAGACTTTGATTGCAACAGCGGCGGTGGGAACTGATGGCTTGGATTCTGGAAGAACGACAGGTGAGAGAGCTCCTGGGCCCTTTTTACGAGCTCGCTTTGGGACGAAATATGATGGCGGAAGTAAATCTTGTTTCAGTGTGGCCCTGTACACCTCGAAAAACACTTTGAATCAGAGCTGATGAAGAACAACGTGCAACATACTTGGGCAATCGCCCCGCTTCCTATAGGTGTCTCGTCAAACTCCTCGAACACTTCGTCGAACGGTCTTCGGAAGACATGTTCTATAACTCGCTTTGTGTGCGCAAGAGAATGCTGTCGTCCCTGAGAATGCATCTGTCCCATACGTTTACACAGCAAAGCCGGAAATAGATCTGCTCGAGAGGCTGCCCACTGGGCCAACTGTTTATAGAAGACGTGAGCAAGTCAGATGCCAAACAGAAGCGTAATGCCACGAACCTTAATGAAAGTAGGTCCGGCACGGTCCATCTGGGCGACGAGATAGCTGTACCACCAAACTGCACCCCACCTATCCCCTTGCAGCTTCTCTTCCGGAGACCCCACCAATAGCATCGGAGACGAGAGGATGACGGGAACGAAAAGAAAGAATAAGTGAATGAATCGTCGGGCGGTGAGAATGGGTTCCCATATCCGATCTATAAAGAGAGAACGTATACGCTCTGATATGGAGAGATGGTGCTCTGAGGGGGATAAAATTAAGGACTTGTGGGATGTTGGGGGTTCATGGGAAGGACATGGAATCAATGTGGGAGATGCAAAGAGTTCCGATAGAATGGGTTGGGGTCTAGGGTAGAAATACAGTGAAATACCTCCGACCAGAGGGAAGAGCCAAAGGGCTCGCCCTCTGGGTAGCAATTTGGGGTAGAGAAGTGTGTTGTTTCTAGTCCAATGGGAGGCATGACGAATTGGAGAAAGGTGTAAGGGGGGGTGCGGGGATAATCTGCGGGGAAAAGGGAGGACTTTGAGCCAAGGCACCATTGGGTAGATGACTGTCACATCCCTGGGAGGGAGATTTACACGGCCCGGACTGGACAAGCGTCTTTCGCTCGGGATTTTCGACAGCCACCATGCGTGGGCTTGACACATGACGTCACAGGAACTCGCGCTTCACATTTAGAGCGTCACAAAGCGACGAAACGATGAAACCTCAAATAAAAAGCCTCAAAGTGTAAACGTAATACCGATGGGGCGTACGATAGCGGCAGATTGAACGTATCTCTGCCGTCACAAACCTCTGTAGAACTTCGGATCAAGGGTGACGTAGGGGTGATAAATGCGCTATCTTACCCTTAGCCCCTCGCCCATTGAATAGAAGAGAATTAACTATCATAGAACACAACCTTTCGCGGGTGACTTCCTGGCTATCTAAGGTTGATTTCATTCGTAAAAATAGCCAGCAGCGGGGGGTGTTAGTCGGAGACGGATCGGAGGAACCAAGGCCGAAAACGAAGGGTGGAGCGTGAGAAATGTTTCTATAGCCATCAGATCCAGTTGAAAAACATTGGGGGCGACTTTACTTTCTCTTCACTGCAGTCTTGCACGCAGTTTCTTTCGTGTGGACTTTTTGGTCCATGGCCTTTCCTTATGCCTTTGTTACTCTCTTGACTTCTGATTCCTATCTTCCGGGCGCGTTGACTCTCGCCGCGGCTCTCAAAGATGTACATCCTTTTCCCTCTCTTCCCCCAGAGGTCGACTTTCAGACCGTTTGCTTGGTTACTCCGGAGACCGTCGATGTTGCCAGTATCAAGCTTTTGAGAAAAACTTTTGATGTCGTTGTCGGTGTTGAGGTCATTGAGGAGGGTAACGAACGTGGTTTGCAACTTTTAGGTGAGTATCATACCCCGCCGTCCTTCACATCGTGTATCGCCCTCTTCCTATACCCTCTCAAAGTTGGCACTGCATACGAGTGATTTACCTTGTTCCTCCTATCGGAGGACATCCCGTCCATCGCCAATGCATGGCAAACCCTCTAGTGCGCGCGCAGAAATCTGACATAGCCTGCGCGGCTCTGGGCTTCTCTGGATTTCCTCCTATTAACTTCTCCTGAAAGTTCTGCTTTCTAAAACCCTTTCTCACCAGGTCGCCCCGATCTTAACACCGTCCTCACGAAGCTTCACACTTTTCGACTCACACAGTACTCGAAAATCATTTTTCTTGACGCGGATATCCTTCCAATCCGTCCACTCTCTCACCTTTTCACACTTCCTCATGATTTCTCCGCGGTACCAGATGTGGGCTGGCCTGACATATTCAACTCTGGCTTCATGGTCTTGACCCCTGGGGAGAACACATTTAAAGAGCTCATGGCCCTGTCAAAGTCCAAAGGTAGTTGGGACGGTGCAGATCAGGGTCTTCTCAACGAATGGCGAGGGAGTAACTGGAACAGGCTCAGTTTTACATACAACACAACGCCTACTGCCGTGTACACGTAAGAGCCCATCATATCGTTTTATATGCACCTATTCATCTGATTTTCAGTTATGCGCCAGCATACGAGCGCTTTGGTTCACAAATTTCCGCCATTCATTTCATTGGTGCCAACAAACCATGGTCGTCTATACCCTGGCGTGCGCCTGGCTCTAGTTCTGCGCAGCAAGCTGCCTCCCACCCCTTGCAGGCTTACGATTATGGTTCTCTAGTCGATCGGTGGTATGCCGTGTACGACAAACACTATCGTTCTCAGCCCGCAATACCACAAGCTGCATATGCATCAACACGCTACGAGCCAGTATGGGACCAAGACACAACTTCCGGTGCTCCAACACTTCCTGCTTCCTCATCATTAAGTCTCGAGGATCTGCGGCGTATTGCCATTGAGGGTTTTTCTAGGATCACCAGCGTTTCCAGTCCTGTCGTTGCCCCAACTAGTGAAGGAAATTACATTAGTCTCCCTTTGGAAGGGCGTCTGGACCTCATGCGACCCAGACCTGCGCCAGATGGAGCCCGCGAATCTGCCAATGCAAGCGAACAGCATGCACCCGGTACAAGTGTTGGAGATCAACCCACGGTCGACGACTACATTGTATCACTGACACCGCAAGCGTATACTGGCGACCACCCTCATGACCATATTGTCCGCGATGCTGGACAGCACGGGTCTCTTTCGGTACCGTACTTGAGTCCTGAGGTTGGTGCCATAATGCATTCAGCCTGGAGTTCATCTCAGCAGATCGGGACACAGCCAGCGGGTCCTACTTCCTACCTTCCTCAAGACCACGCTCGCAGCTACTATTCAGCTGGGCCCAATCGCTCGCAGCCGCAGACCATCCACCCAAGTAGGATCGGGTTCGAGTATCCTCAAGGCACTGGTGATCGCCAAGCTGGGGGCATTCAGGGGGCATTTACCAGACAACAGCACGCCATGCAATCATATACTGGCACCGGGGAGTCATACTCGCAGTATGGCAGGATGGGAGAGCCTCTGCCCGCTGAAACTTACCTGCAGGACTCGTCGGAGTATTCTCATGCTTATCCTCGATTTTCTTTACCGTCTGAGCAGAAAGGCGAGTCAATTGTTGCACAAAAACAGTTTGCGCAAAGCAACGAAGAAGGGCTAGAATTGTTGCACCAGCCTGGTCAGCCGCAACAACCCGTCTACCAGATAGCGCAGAGACTGTCGCAGGCATATCGTCAGGCTCAGGAGCGTCAACAGCTCGACATGCAAGGGCATTTTACTCGTCATCCCGAGCACATTCACGAACATGAACGTAGTTATCAGCATGCTCCGCCTCCTCAAGAACTCACCCGGCCTGTGTCGCCACCTTTGATGACATGGAATCCTGCAGTTGAGCCCCCTCCCAAAACTGCGCCCGTGTCAAATTTTCCCACCAGCACTTACTATCCTAATGTTTGGGATCAGTCTCATCACCCTCACCCTCAAAGCGAATGGTCGCCGTCGCAAGACACCAGCTCGACGCTGTTTACAATTCCAGCCCCAACGCGCATTCCCGAGCGTTTGGTCCATGAGAAACACTACGTGAATGTCCTCGGGGAAGGCAAGCAGGGGGTGACTCCAAGTCCGGATAGGTCCAAGATAAAACCTGTGTTTCCTTGGGAAGATAAGCCTCGCTCAACTCCTGGCCGTGTCTTCCCATCTACCGACTCACCACCTCCTGGTCAGTTCTTATTGCCTGCGGAGAATGTGTCCCCGTCTCCGAGCCCACCATTACGGCGTTTTTCGCCCACCCGTCAATATATGTCATCCTCTCCTTCTGGTTTCCCGCCTTCCTTTTCGTACATTAACGCCTGGGATAGCGTTCCCAGCATACAGCAGTATGCTTCTCGCTTGGTGCGACCTGCACAGAATGTACCGCCCCTCGCACCCGCGTTTGACTTTGGCGAGTCACGACGGCGCGAGAGTGCCCTCTTCAGGAACTGGCATGAATCGGGGGAGAGTAGCGTGGATGGAGACGACGAGGATACCGAGGACGAGGGCAAAGGGGGTCCAGCAATGAAGCAACGCTCGCGGTCCGGGTCGTCTGCCATGGCATCACAACCTTATTCTGGTGGAAAGGGCAAGAAGAAAGAGTACCGCTCACAAGGTGTGCAGACGATTCCTAAAGAGACCCGGCACCAGAGTGTCCAGGTTACTATCCTCACCGACCCGGCGGACGCTGATCGCTCGATTAAAGATAAGGAAAAAGAGCCGCTACGCTCGAGACAGAGCAGCTATTCCGGTGTTTCTCCGACGCTGACGACGAAGCAGCGGGACATATCCCCTCCCACTGCTTCGGGACTGCAGGGTTTTGCGACAAGCTACACTGATGTGCCAAAACTTTCTCCACTGAGTTCTCCCACTGGTCTCCGCAGCCCACGCTTTACCTCTCCCCGCGGCTCGTCGACTAATCTTGCGGAGTCGACTCCTCGACCAACCCTCTACAAGCCTGCACAGGGCCCGTCAACTCCGCAACGCGGTGGAGTGCCACACCGGCTGCTTCCCACGTCTGTCTCCCGGACTATTTCAAGTGATACAGCGTCCTCGCCGTCTAGTGTTGGTCCCCCCGTTTCGCCAGAAGATATTCGGCCCATGCGCCGCACGGGGGCGCGGGTGTGGGACCCTGCTCGGGGGGTTGAGATCTTCAAGAAAGGGTCGGAAGAAGTGCTCACGCGCTTCCTTAAGCTTGGTTCATGGGAGGAGGAAAAGCAGAGTCCGTCGCTCACTTGAGTTATTCATTCATGTATGGTTCCTTGTCATCGCAAACGGTTCCTCTTACTTTATACCCTTCATTGTTCTTATCAGATACACCTGTTTTCTTTACTTTACCCTCGTTTCCTTTCTATCATGTCGCTTTGACGTCTCCGTTTTCACTTTTCATGGTCACACACTCTCCATCCACTCGTCGTGAATTGATTCCAACCATGTCTGTAGCATTCTGTCTCGAATGGCTCTCACTCATTTCTTTCTTTTTTCTTTTTCTTTTCTCTTTCAATTCTCGTATCATTTCCCCCGTCTACCACAACAGGATGTGATGTTATGTAGAAATATGGACGTGGGCGTGACGTCATCGGACTGCGAACTCCAAGTGCTGCTCCATCCATTCAAGGCCGAAGGACAGCATATATAAGGGCACTCCTCGCTCTCGTGATATCTCACCTCGAAATACTTGTGCACCACACACAATGGCCGAGTTTGTCATTCAACCTTGTCTGACGCACTGCTCTCCCACTAAGTTCCGCACACAGATACGAGACTTCCGCTGCTATCATTGAGACCGAAACCTCGACCGTTGAGCTAGCTCAAGAAGTACATGGCCGTGCCACACAAGCCCGAATTTCCGCAAAGGAAACCGCCCTCATCGCTGGGGTCAGCCTTTTCCCATCATGACGATCACTCGGACAACCTGACTGACATCCCTGGGTTTGTACAGGCCCAAGCCCACTTGCCAAGTGGTGCCCTTAAGGCTGAAGACATGACTACTGCTGCGCGCACAGAAGCAGAACAAGAGACGCCAGGGGCAACCCAGCAGGTGCGTGAGACGGCAGAACACGCAAAGGGCGTCGCAGAGCACGCCGCATCCACCGCTCACGTATGTTTCGCTTCAGTTTCTGCTTTGGGTCGCAGAAGCTCACACGAGTAATTAGACTAAGGGGCCCGGTGTCACTGGTAATACGCGTGACGCGGTAACTCAGCTTGGCACGAAGATGGCAGAGACGACGGACGCTGCGGTCACTGAGGGGCAGAAGACGGTACAGGCAGCTACCGATGCTGGTGCTGGCTACCTTGAGCAAGCAAAGAACCTCGCTAGCAGCGCTATTTCCACTGCTACGGTGAGTCTCAGCATCTCCTATCATGCCTTGAAGCATGTGCCGACTCGAACTTGTAGTCGTATCTTCCTGCAAGCGTGACGGGGAACACAACTGGGAGCGCTTCCTCCAATGACGCACAACCCAGCAGTGTTCCAGCAAGCAACGCAGCATTGGAAAGCGGGAAACACACAGTGGGTAGTACATACCCTCCGTCTGGTCCGCATCCCCAAGTTGCGGTGAATGAATCGAAGTAAGGGATTTGTGTAAGACTAGTACCAAGCCATATCGTGGCATGATCGGCATAATGTGTATTTTATAGTATCCCATTAATGGGCGTTTTAACAGAACGTTTTCGTCATTGTGGACGTAGCTAATAACTGAGGTTCTCTCAACGAAATATGTTTGGAAAGGACTCACCTGGACGACGCTACCGTTGTAGCTTCAACGTCGAGGCACCTGTTCTGGGGTTGCCATAATTTTCGCTGCGACGGCCGCTGAATCTTGCATCCGTGTATGCAGTGCGAATAGCGTCGTAATGGCCTTATTAGCCTGATCCGCAAGCTGTTCCTCTGTAGGAGGCTCCGTGGCTTCAGGTGGTAACAGAGGGAGTGATCCAACGCCAGTCGTATACAATAGCTCGTTGAGTGTCTGTAGGCTCTGCCTTAACACAGCGAGATTCTCTAGAGGTATCACGGATAGAGATATATCTTGACAAGAAAAGAGAAGCGGGGGGAAACGAATCGTACCAGCTGCATGTGCGGTACTCGATCCGGGCTGGTAGGCACCCTTGCTGAAAAAAGTCCGATCCCCGTCAGCCGACGCAAGGGAGGGAATAGAGGCTCTCGATTTATCGAGCCGAAGAGAGATGGGTGAGGGTATGAGAACGCACATGGCATTGAGCGCCTCGCGCGCCAAGGAGCGGACAGTGCTGATTTGAGATTGCACAAGAGTGATGTTATCCTTGAAGAGGGCGGGGGAGTTGAGGTCGTCTGGCTGGGCTGGGGGAGGGAAGACCGCGGGTTGAGGGTGCACGAAGGAGGACATCGCGGGAGAGAAAGTAAAGTTAAGGTTATCCTGTGATTGTGCGAGTGAGTACATATTTCTTTTTTTTTTCGAGCCTGAGCGGGCGGGGCGCGGCGGCGAGTGCCAAAGTTGTGTCGACCCTAAATTGGATTCATTCATTTTCCATTCATTTCCGACTTTGATAGTGCACCGTCATCATCATCATCAATGGTACCACATTATCGATTCTCCCCTTTTAAATTCTAATCTGGAGGGAAACGCTTATTTTCATAGGAGAATTTTATCAATATTGCCAAGCAGGGTTACGAGACCTATTCAGGTTCTCAAGGTCAAGGCCAACACGGAAGCGGTGGCACCAACTGTGTGTTTGATCTAACCTGATCGCAAGTTTATTAAGTTGCGCGATTTCGCACAGCCGATTACCGCAGGACCGGCGGTGAAGAATACAACTCTCCTCACCACTCTCAGCAAGGAAGCGGCGGCTACGGAGGTCCTCAACGTACGTACTACGCCCCGCTTATTTAGTCGCCTAACTGCCTGGGCGCCTGATCTGATCCGATCAACAACAATAACGCTTCCTGTCCGCTTTTGTGCACAGTTGACCACGACGAAGTCGTGCGCACAGCCCAAACCCACGGCTTGGGCGACAGTTCGCTTTTCTCCAGCGCGATGTCATACGTGACCCAGAACCACGTGCGTCCTCGCTCGTTTCGTTATAGTGATGGGCGCAGTTGTGGTGGCGCCATGCAACGCTTTGTAAAGCTTACACTTAGTAGGGCAGCCACAACGAACCCGTTGACGAGGAAGCTGTCCAAGAAGCGCATCGCCAAGTCTATCAACAGGGTTCTGGCGGGAACCTGCCCGCTTCGTCCTTGGGGAGCGCAGCAGCGCTACAGGTCAGCCAAGCCAAAAACTGGTCTACTTTTACAAAGCCATATTAACGCCTCGACGTCTCCGTCAAGGCATTCAGCAAGTTTACGTCCGGAGGCGGTAGTGGTGGCGGAGGCGGTGGGTCACAGAACCAGCTGATCAGTATGGCTATGGCGGAGGCTTCTCAGCTCTTTGATAAGTTCGGCGGTTCCCACAGCGCCGAGAAAAAGCAAGACGCAGTCAATGGGGCGGCTATGACTGTCATGAAACTGCTTGTCCAGAGCAAGTTCAGTTCTGCCACTGGTGGTGGAAACAGTGGCGGTTTGGGTAGCTTGATGGGCATGGTATGTTGGTCAGCTTCCGTCCGTTGAACTAATGCTGATTATATTGCATTGTCAATGGAAAGGCTTCCAAATTCCTTTGATCGCAGGTTTAGTAAACAAATTGTATTCCCATGCTGTCCGTTTGCTTGTGTAATGAAGGGTTGCGCATGCCCTGAGGATCTACAATAGTGGAACAAGCCATTTCATTCTGATAAGACAAAACAAGTACAGCCACGATATCCACAGAGGCATAATGCATCAGGTCAAGTAGGATGAGGGTATGAAGATGAAGCAAAAGGAGATGCGGAAGGACCAGTGTCAAGACAATAAAGATACATGCAAACACGCGGGTATCGAGTTCGAACAAGATGAAGCCAAGCGGGAGGAGGCCAGATACGCCATTCGAGTGAAAAAAGAAGAAAAACTAAGTAATAAAGGTGAAGGTAAGCGGTCGCCCTTCATTAGCGACACCCCCTTTTGTGAAGTCAATGTGTATACCCTTTCCCCTTGACTTTGGAAGCTTAGCACTTCCAATCAACGGTTTCCCTGGCATTGTCACCGCAGGAGGTAAGATAACGACATTATCGGCCACTTTGCTGCGAGTAGGTAGTGCAAGTAAGGAGGATGAGGGAGTCGGAGGGGGTGTATCGAGTTCATCCGAGGATGATGACGAATCAATGACTGAGGTATCTGAAACAAGAGAGGGTGTACGTGACACGGTGCGCAAAGCCTTCCCGTCTCGTGGAGTTGGGGGCACAAATGATTGTCTTGGTGAAGGAGCTGGTTGTTGCTGAGAATGCACCCTGCGAGGAAGGGGGTGGATTTTTCTTTGTTTTGGGGCAACAGATTTCGACGTCGACAGGCCTGACACTGCGGATATATTTTGTGCAGATGAAGTTGGCTGGGTCTGAATAGTCTGCGGTGATACAAGAGAGTGGTCTGGATGTGTATTCTCTACTTCGGTGGCCGATCCGACGGGAGTATACGATGTAGCGCCGCAAGGGGGGGGCGAGGTGAGCGACAAGCCGGACGTCGAGAGGGATGGTGGGCAGAGGGTGGGCAGCGGAATGGGAGTCTCCGTACGACGCTTCGGAAGTGGTGCGAATTGGCGCCTACGGGGTGCGGCAGCGGGCTTCGGAGGTGAAACTGACATTGCCATGGGACGGTGCTCATTAGAAGGACCCGATACATCACGAGGTAACATCGGGGATAACGGTGCTGTCTTTTTGGAATTGGGCATCAAATTGCCCTTGCAACATACCCAAGTCTCGGAACCAACCTCAGGCGTAGTAATGGTCATTCGAGAGAAAAGGCTGATAAATGAGGACATATTAGCAAGACGGTCTGCTAACAGCTCCTCGTGGACAGAGGATTGTCGAACGAATGACGTAGCCAGAACGCTTTGAGATGACGATTCATCGGGTGGCGGAGGGTAGCGTGTGGGAAAGCAAGTTGACGGTGCTTCCCGACAGAAAAGGTCGCGAGTTGCTGTAGTAGTCTCTATTAACAGAGATGATGCTGGCAGCTCCGTGGACATAAGACTTATGCCAAGCAGATTAAGGGAAATCATACCACGGAGTGCGGATTGGCGAACGACACTCTTTCAGTCCGGCAATCCTCTTTTGATTGTGATGTCATATTCACGCTATGGTCTAGGCTAGTCTAATAATTGTTAGATGATGAACCAAAGTATGATCAAAACCTACCACTAGTGATGTTGGTTTAAGACCGAGTTTTACAAGAATCGCGGCCTTCGTAGCACCATCTACAAGTATCTGTACAAGACGATTTGTCTCCAAGGTAAAACGAATTTTGTCAGAGGACACCTACGTCCATACACTGTGGATGAATAGCACTTGGGGATAGTCCAGCTTGGCATAGCCAGACCCAGATGGTCGACATGATTTGGGATTCCCATACTTGAATTGTTCCTTTGAAGTGAACGATAAACATGTCACGGTAATACTCGGGTTGGAGATGGCACCCGCCGCGAATGACGCGACGAAAATGTGACACGAAGACTTGTCTGTATCGCGAAACAAATTCCATATAGACATTCGATATGCCTCGTGCAAGACCCGGTCTGAGCCCCATGTCGATTAGATATTGAACAGGCGACCGGACATCGGGGAGATGAAGCTGAAGCTGAGACTCGGTCTGAAGTTCGGAAGTGGGTGAGAGCCGGTGTGGAGTGGTAAGCCTTCGAATTTCACGGGCTTCATCAAAAATTACTCGTAGAAGGGAGCGCGGATAATATCTTTTCAACATTGGTGAAGCTAAGAAATGCGGAAGGAGTGTCTCATTGAGATGTATCCAGACTCGCTAGGATATAATGGGTTCGCTATTTGCTGGTGTTTGATCTGTGAAGAAAGACCCCATTGTGCTTATGTAATCAAAGGGATATCAAGAGCGCATCTGGCACAGACTTCCTTCACCTCACAACTATCGCAATCCACATGAAAGTTACTCTGCGCGAGCGACTCATTCGCGTGGAACAACAGTTTTTACTTGCTGTTGTTTCAAATGACGAGGAGTCCCTCCGTATTTTCGCTCGGGAATGGTCCCAGCTTGCACATGACTTAGAGTCTGTCAAGCTAGTTGGGGGGTTGGACGAAAGCACGGCTCTTCTCCTCTCTCATGTATCCCGCGCCATCGACAACGTGACATGTTGCATCCTAAAAAGCAAGGAAATCTTGCAAGAAGCTCAGTCTTACTCGATAGAGCACTTCATTCTCGATGTTCCTCCAGGCGACCAATCTGGATCATTGCATCATCCCCAGGGAATTACGCCATGTCACCTTCTATTTTCGAGTCCTCCTTCACCAACCGCACCTGATATACTAGGCCAAGAAAAACTTTTGGACTCCTACGCGTACCGTTGGCTAATGCAGAATATACACCATCCCTACCCCACTTCTGTGCAAATGCAGACCATAGGCGATGCATCCAGAACCTCAGTGGCCCAAGTAGAACTTTGGTTTCAAGAAATCAGGGACTCGATCGGCTGGTCCAAGCTCTCCCGTGATTTTTTTGCTGACTCAAAAGATGCCACTGTCGCTGCTGCTCGGCGGGTTTACCTGGAAGGCAGCACGAATGTTCCTTTTGACGTGGTGTTCGCATTCACTGCAGTCAGGGCATTCGCAGAAACCCTCTTTTTGGAGCATCTACCCTTACAAGCTGAACACGTCAGCGAGGATGTAACTCAGACCCTTCAAAGCATGGATCTGGGTGACATCTCAGAAAGAAACAGTTATTCCCCTTCAGCGAGCAATATTTCAACACCTCCCTCTGCCTTGTCCGGCCTGTCTCTTAATGAAGAGGGCCAAGTGGAGGATATGACTCCTCCACCTTCTGTTGCAGGCCACAAACGGCGTCTTACCGAGGATATTGAGATGTCGCAAGTTTCTGGCTTACAGAGGCCAGAAAAGCGACTCCGGTGCGTTCCTATCTATTAATCATTGTCCTTGACTGAAAGTTGGCTTGCGGTAGAATGTCATCCACCAACGACCTTACCCTTCGTAAGGCAGAGAACTTGCCCTTTTCATCTCTGGTAGAGACACTCCCGTTCGGATCAATTACAACTTCGAGTTCAGACAAGATCCCAATATCACCCGCAACAACGGCAGTGTATCCATCCTGTCCAGTTTTGTCGGAGCCCTCACTTAGCTCACCACCGTCTATCCTTCGCAAACGAGGTCGAGCAGACTTCGAAACTCCTTTAGAAGGAGTTGTCTGTTCACCTGATTCCCTGCGCGCAACACGTCGACAAAAGCTTCTGGACAGTACCTCGCTATCACCTCCTAATCAGTTACGGTGTTCGCATGTTTGTCCAGAATCGGACTTACCTGAATCTGATAGATACAAGTCCTCCCTTCCGAGCGATGCAACTGCTATCGACTATGGTCCCGTTTCGTCTATGTTCCAGGTCCCAATCGATTTTGGACCACCGTTCAACCTTAGCACCTACGACTGGGGTACAATGCCAATCCCATTGGATACTGCTCCACTGACGTGTATGTTATTCTCTTACGGCCAGGAACATGTCGTTCATACTGAGTCTCCGGGTGCAGCACAACCTGTGTCTATCTACGTCTCAAGTTCCGACCTTCCATCATTAGATCCTACACTCCCCGTGCGAACTGAAGAAACTCAATATACCTCGTCGTTATATGCCAGTGACCTAGGTTCGTTGGAGGATCTCAGTTCCGTTCTGCAATTTCCGGTGTCAATGTGTCCAAGCCAATCTACCGCTTCTCCAAACTCGCTCTACTCGGAGACCACCTCTTTTACTTCGCAAGACAGTGACTTGGGAAACGTTGGGGTGTTTCCTGAACTATTTCCAAATATTTTTTCGCAACCATCTTCATCACCAACCAGTTCTGCTCCCAACACGCCCGGCGATTCCACTCTTCTCTCTGTCCTGTCTCCATCCTGTGGCACCAGTACTGAGAAGTCCACTTCCGTTTGGGATCTGTCGACTCCACCTAGCAATATCCTGCCAGATCTTTTCCATGACTGCGACCGTAGCGTGCTGTCCTTGCTGTTAGGACACTCATAGCGACATCGCAGACTGCTTTCTCTTGTGAGACTTTCCCTGGCGCTTTAAGCGAACTTTTTTTTTCCTTATCAGTATTTATTGTCTTCATGACCGCTTGATTTACAACGTTTCTATGTCGCTCCTGTCCTGTGCTTTATTTCCAAATCTCACAGCTCATCTAATTAGTCCACTACAGGCTACAGGTACATCAACTGCACTTACAGTAATTCACTGTTGGCCTTCCTATCGCTCGGGTCTTATACCTCTGTTGTTGTATATTGATATTGTTCATAGCTTGTGTTTTTTCCTTGCCACTCTCGTCTCACCCAGAAACAATTCTCTCATCACAAAGTAGTATTTTAATGTCGTCCCGGTACAGCAACCTCTTCCTCTATCCGCCACCGCCCCACCTCACGCATCGCCCGCTCATCTCCACCCTCTAGCTCCGGGGCACCCAACAACGAACCCAACATTGCCCACGGGTCCTCACCACCACCATGTCTGAGAATCTCATTCTTGTACCGCTCACCCGTCTCGCGGTTGAGCGGGTCGTGCACAAATAGCTGTCTCCACACGCGTGCAGCAATTGCCCGATCAAAGAGATAAGAATAGTATGTCGCGCCATACCCAAACAAATGC
>QLPC01003633.1:0-21783 GCA_003314055.1 Lactifluus hygrophoroides | reverse complement strand
GGATGTGGAAATGGGTAGGTCATCCGTATCTCTCATGTTGGTCTATGTTCACTTGTGATTCACAGGCAAGCGGACGTTGAAGAATATTGGGGGTCAAGTCGACCAAAAAATCGTGGGTTACCGCACCACACTTGTCCGACTGAGAGACGATTTCCTCGCACATGCTGCTGTCACGACTGAGGTGACTGTGCTCGATGTGAGTAATTTCATCCCAATCGATAAGTTTGATTTGGCTCAACGGAATGAATATGCAGATGGGTATGTGGTCTCGATAATTGCGATATCGTGAATCTGACAGGGGGCACGCAGAGTTGGACTCATTGATAAGGGAACTTCCTTACAAAGGAGGATGGCGATTCGGCGATGAGAAGCGCTGTCTTCCAGGTACTCGCGAGGATTTTTTGAAGTACATCGTCAATTGGGTCGACAATCCCGAATCCGAACGTGCACTCGTTCTTTTCGGCCAGGCAGGCACAGGAAAATCATCAATTGCAAATGAGACTGCACGTCGGTTTCAGAGCAAATGTCTTGGCTCTTATTTGGCCCTTCTGCGGGAGGACCGATCGAAACGTGAGGCTTACCAGTTATTCACCACCCTTGCTCGCGATCTCTCCGATCGGTATCCTTCATATAAAGTCGCCCTTGGGAGGATCCTCAAGGGCAATTCCTCCCTTCGTGGAACTCGAGACTATTCTACACTTTTCCAATCCATCCTCGTCGAACCGCTCAAGGTTGTTCAATTCGTTCGTCCGATTCTGATCGTCATCGATGCGTTGGACGAGTGTGAAGACGCATTTGGTCCAAAGGGATTGCACATATTTCTCGCTCAGCACCTCTCTGAACTGCCATCGGACTTCCGAATACTCATCACCTCGAGGCCGGAGAATGGTATCGAACCTGCGTTCGTTGATGCGTCGTCTATCGAGATCATCAGGATGAATGACCCGAAGTTGGCCGCCAGAACAGAAGAAGACATCCGCACGTATCTAGAGAAGGAGCTCCCTGCTGGCGTCTTCCACGAATATGGAGTTGATCTAGCGAAGAAGGCAGAGGGATTGTTCCAGTGGGCGGCGGTCGCATCTGGATTCATCAATAATCCTCCCTCGAGTTTCGAATTTAGCAAGAGGAAGTGCATAATGCACCTGTTAGGACTCTCTCCAGATCGTGATGGGCAAGCTCCGCTGGAGGTGTTGTACGAAGAAGTCCTCCAAGGATATCTCAAGCACGAAGGAGCAAAGGTGTTATTCCGGTCCGTGATGGGTCAACTTTTTGCAGCTATCGAGCCGCTGTCCATCGATTCATTGACTGCTCTGCGACGACATGCCCCCATCGATGATCCCGATGATTCCGACTCCGTTATTGGAATGCTTCGCCACTTAGGCTCGCTGCTGAGCAACGTGACTTCAACTGATCAAACACTTCCGATCGTCCCTCTTCACACATCGTTCCGTGACTTTTTGACGACTAAGAAGAGCGGCGATTTTTATGTGGACGTTGGGGAGGCTCACAGGGAGTTGGCGCATTCCTGCCTCGGATTGATGATGAAGAATCTGAAGTTCAACATATGTCAGCTCGAGTCATCATATTTTTCGAACCGAGATGTCCCAGATCTTGAATCCCGAATTGCCAAATATATTCCGTGCGGTCTACCGTATGCCTGCTCCTTCTGGGATGATCACCTACAGCATGTAAATTCCAAACACGATCTCTTTACAAAACTGGAATCGTTCTTCGAGACAAAATTTCTATTTTGGCTAGAAGTACTTAGCGTGAAGAACAATATGGGCGTTGCTACATCATCACTGTCCTCTCTGAAGATGTGGCTGAGTTCTGAACACCAGAGGGTGAGTATCTACTATAATCGAATATGATACATGCAGACTAAAGAAACTCAATGACAATAGGTTTCCGGAATTGATGTGGAGAATCTATTGGCATTAGCCAATGATGCATCTGCGTTCGTGCGGTATTTCGTGATGCCAATAGCAAAAAGTGCCCCACATATCTATGTCTCTGCCCTCCCCTTCGCACCAACTTCATCTCACATCCGCAAGCATTACCTCCACCTTTTCTCCCACACGCTGTCTCTTACATCTGGGCAATTACCTCGCTGGCCAGCACTGGAAATGGTAATCCATGCCCATGACCAAACGGTGTGGTGTGCTGCGTTCTCGCCAGACGGGCGGCGTATCGTCTCAGCCTCGGGGGATCAGACAATTCGTGTGTGGAGTGTGTCAACAGGAGAGATGGTGGCAGGCCCGTTGACTGGACACACCGATTTGGTCTATTGGGTTGCGTTTTCACCAAATGGGGACCACATCGTTTCGGCCTCGCTTGATCACACAATTTGCGTATGGGATGCCGCAACAGGAGAGATCCTAGCAGGCCCAGTTACCGGACACAATGATAGGGTCTATTCTGTTGCATTCTCGCAAGATGGCGAACGCATTGTATCAGCCTCGGCAGATCACACGATCCGTGTTTGGGATGCCAAAACGGGGGAGATTATAGTAGACCCATTTACTGGTCACACGGATGCTGTCTATTCTGCTGCGTTCTCGCAAGATGGGAAACGCATCGTCTCAGGCTCAGAGGATCATACGATCCGTGTGTGGGACGCCACAACGAGCACGACGATAGCAGGCCCATTCACTGGACATACTGATGCCGTCTTTTCTGTTTCATTCTCGCCAGACGGGCACCGCATCGCCTCATCATCGCAGGATCGCACAATTCTTGTCTGGGATGCCGTGACAGGAGAGATAGTAGCAGGCCCTTTCATTGGACACACCCATACGGTCGGATCCATTGCTTACTCTCCAGATGGGCAGCGCATAGTCTCTGCCTCCATGGACTGCACAATTCGTGTATGGGGTGCCGCAACGGGAGAGATGGTAGCAGGCCCATTTGTTGGACACACCGATTCCGTCCTTTCTGCTGCATTCTCGCGAGATAGCGAGCGCCTCGTTTCAGCCTCACACGATTGTACCGTTCGTGTATGGAATGCCACAGTAGGAGAGATATTCGCAAGCTCGCGTTCCGTGCATTCCCAGTGTGTCAGGTCTATCGCGTTTTCGCCAGATGGGGACCGGCTCGTTTCGGGCTCGTGGGATCGATCCATTCGTATCTGGGATGCCACCACAGGAGAGAGCGTAGCAGGCCCATTCACTGGATGCACCGATCCGTTCTCCAATGTTGCACTCTCGCCCGATGGGAAGCACATCCTCTCAGCCTTGGGGGATCGCACGATTCGTATATGGGACTCCGCGACAGGACAGATGGTAGCAGGACCCTTTATTGGACACACAGATACGATTTACTCCGTCGCATACTCGCCCGATGGACAGCATATCGTATCGGCCTCGCAGGATCACAAAATTCGTTTATGGGATGTCACATCCGGAGAGACCATCACAAGTCCATTTACTGGACACACTGATGCGATCTATTCCGTTGCATTCTCGCCAGATGGAGGGCGCATTGTCTCAGGATCTGGGGATTGCACAATTTGTCTATGGAACGCAGCAACTGGGGAGATGGTAGTGGGCCCGCTAACTCAACACATACATCCGATCTGTTCAGTTGCATTTTCGCCAGATGGACAGCGCGTCGTCTCAGGCTCGGCGGATTACACCATCCTTACGTGGGATGCCGTAACGGGAGAGATAGTATCGGGCCCATTCACGGGACATACCGGTTTTGTCTTTTCTGTTGCATTTTCGTCAGATGGACAACGCATTGTCTCAGCCTCGGACGATCGCTCAGTCCGTGTGTGGGATGCCGTAACAGGAGAGATGGTAGCAGGTCCATTTATGGGGCATAACGATATCATTTATTCTGTTGCATTCTCGCCCGATGGCCAGCGGGTCGTCTCGGCCTCAAAGGACAGCACTATCCGTATGCGCAACGTTACAATTGAAGGGACAGAAGTGAGCAAGAACAAGTATTTGACAGACCGGTCCTCGTTCAATAGCGAAGGTTGGATATGTGGAGAAGAGGGAGAACTATTGTTTTGGGTTCCAGAGGTTCATCGATCATCTCTTCACCGACCCAGTGATGTGTGGATTATATGCGAGCGTGAAGTGCGATTAGATTTCTCGAAGTTTGTACATGGACCGAATTGGGCTACATATTCGCTATTCGTCTAAATAACACTGTAGAATCGATTGAAATGTATGTTACCGTCCCAATCCGAACGAATGACATTTGATACGCAGCTGACTTTATATCCGCTCACTGACTGACTCCTCCCGAGAGTGAGAGAGCATCGTGTTATTCCCTTCCGACTAAATTCATGCCGTCCAAAAGGGCAGCGTGATTTTCAATTTGGTAGAAGGGGTATGAATATATGAATAGCAAATAAAATTGCTCCGCGTTATGAGGACGCGCGGGACAGGCGCGCGCGGCCCATCGATTAGTAACTTACTGTAATATTATAGCGTTATATTCTGATAAAAGAGAAAGAATGAAGAACATTTCCATGATCCCAATATAGTACAGTAAATGAACGGTCACTGTTCCGTTCACCCGTTCGCTGCACAGGGAGTTTCTCATCGCATCATCATGCATATGGTAGCACAGAAATACCAAGTCTCTTCTCTTCGATGTCAACGGATCATACTGTTGTCCCTTTCACAACTAACATCATTTTTCTGAAGGTGCCGCGCATATATCTCGTCTTATTCCCTTTTTGCCACGTCAGTTAGACTAAACGCAGAATTAATGAATAATCGATAAGCACGTCAAACGGTTCGGTGAATTTACATTCGGGGATGTTGATAATGGGGATGCAATGCTTAATGCTGCGGGCGGCTTGTATGTCTCGAGACTCACAAGGCAATTAAGATTTAAGAGAGAAGTACCCTTCAGATTCGTCGTTTGAAATATCATAATTCTCAAGAAGACTTTATGGTGAGCGTTGAAAGGGAAGAATGTCAGTGGTCGTGAATCGTGGCAGATTGAACCAACCGAAGCGACACCTCGTATCGAATTCGAAGGGCATCGACGCGTTGCGACGCGCAAATAGCGACACGTGACTGACGAACTGTGTACACATGATGATAAAATTGATTGAGATCGTCTCTGAGAACGAAAAACTGTTTCAAAGTAGGGCCCGTCAACATCTTTTACTTGCCTGACTTGGCCTGAGAATCATATCGTATCAGTGTCCATTCTTTCGGTAGTCAACTGGTACAATTGTCGGTGATGGCCCCACAGACCCACGGATGGCTTTTTTGAACCCACATTAAGATGCGCAGTATGTATTCAAGTAATAAGACGCACGCGGTCCAACGATGCAGACCAGTTAGTTGGCAGTGGGTATTGTGCTGTGATAGTACGCATATTGATGTCAAGGGGTTGGTGTGTAATGTAACTGACCTCCTCAGCTCCTTTTGTCGGAGTTTTGCGTGTGAATGTCGGGCCGTTCGCAGCGCATGTCATGCATGTCATGCGAGCGTCAGTTCTGATAACGCGTCACTTATGCGGGCAGTGCATGATTTGCATCACACCTCTCAAATCATCCCTCCCAGCTCTCTATTAACTCCCTAACAAATCTTCCTTTTTACTTGCTTTTCAACCTACCCAATCCACGTCCCGTAGCCAGCATGGCTATGTCACAAAATGTACAACGCAATCAGATAATACCTGATTCGTATGTTATCGATCCCATCAGGCGCTATCGCCCGTTACTCACCATCACCGTAGCCCAGGTAATCCAAATTCCGGAATAAGGTGCGACAATTCCTTGCATTCGGTTCTAATTTTGTTCAAAGAAACTATTCTTCAACAGCGCCCAGCTCATTGAGGCACCACCGGGCTTGATGCGGCTTCAGGTGACTGGTAAGCACCTCAACGACATTGCTTTCGTAAGTGTTAAACCACCTTTCCTTCCAGTCCTCAGAGCACACAATATTCCCCGAATCAAGGCTCTCCTTCATGAAGAGAGCAGATTCTACACAATTGTGAAGTATGGGGCGCAAACGAGGAGGACTAAATATGTGCGGAGCACCAGGGATGTCGTGCAATGGAATGAGATCATTGACTTTTTGTGAGAATGTTGTATTTTCGATCTTATTTATAACTGTAACTAAGTCTCCTCCAGCGAAGTACAACCACTCTCCCGTATTACAATCTCTGTTTTTGCGAAGCGCACCATGGGCAAGGACATCCTTGTCGGGAGGACAGAAATACCCTGTAAATCGCAACACAGTTCGTGTTTCTCAGAATATTTTATCCATCCGTCTAGCTGACCATCTTACGAGCAGACGTTTCTCTCGTCTTGATAAATGACCATGAAAATGCTGGACATTCGACCCAGCTGGCCACTTTATACGTAACGATCACCATGTCATCGGACCGGAGCTACTCTCCGACTGCGGATGCCAACGTCCCCAATCCAGTAACGGCTATCGCCTCCGGATCTTTTTCATCACGAACGGGCGATCTTACCGTTGGAACTAATACATCTGTACGACCAGTAGCGGAGAGCCAGTCAGATTTGTCGCGTACAGAAGAGGTTCTCCATGGCGCTGATAAATCTATGGAGATGATGGAAGCGTGGAAGGGCACTGTCGGTATTATCAAGCGAGTGATGGACACTGTCAGCCCGATTGCGGAGGTATGCCCAACATCTTTCTTTCAATTCTTCACTGAGCTGGCTCTGGCGGTTTCAGCTGCACCCTTATGCCAAGTTGGCATGGAATCTGCTATCAAAGATACCAGAGGTACACTTCTGTCGTGAAGACATATGAAACACTCATTCCCTCGTCATGCTGCTGCCAGGCTCTTGTACAACAGGTTGAGCGTGACGACAATGTCCGGACATTACTCGAGGGCATACAAGATGCGTTTCGTTTCGCACAGGCGGCAGAAACATTAAGGAAGATTCAGCCTAATTCTGAGCAAGCAAAGATCCTGAAGGATATGCTAGCAAGCGTCTCCGAATGCGGAGTATTTATCGAATCGTACGCAAAGGATGTGCAAATGGGTACGTCACCTCTATCCTACCTGTTGGTCTATATGAACTCGTAAATTTCAGGCAAGCGCACATTGAATAATATCGGGGGCCAAGTCGACATAAAAATAGAAGATTACCGTACAACGCTCGTCCGACTAAGAGACGATTTCCTCGCACATGCTGCTGTTACCACCGAAGTTACTGTGCTCGATGTGAGTAATATGGTGCAAGATTCATAAATCTCTGTTCGGCTTAGAGGAATGAACACAGATCGCGAACAAAACCTTAGAAGCCGGTACGTATCGAAAATAGCAAAACGACGTTGGTCAACCTGACTGGGAGCACGTAGAATTGGACGCAATGATAAGGGAACTGCCTTACAAGGGAGGCTGGCGATTTGGTGATGAGAAGCGCTGTCTACCAGGTACTCGTGAGGATTTCTTGAAATACATCGTCAATTGGGTCGACGATCCCGAATCTGGGCGTGTTCTTGTTCTTCTTGGCCAGGCGGGTACAGGGAAGTCATCTATCGCACACGAGATCGCACGTCATTTCTACAATAACAATCTTGGATCGTATCTGGCGTTTCTGCGGGAGGAACGATCGAAACGCGAGGCTTATCAGTTATTCACGACGCTTGCTCGCGATCTCTCCTATCGGCATCCTTCTTTCAAAGTCACCCTTGGGAGGGTCCTCAAGGAACATTCCTCTCTTTGTGGAACTAGAGACTATTCCACAATTTTCCAATCCCTCCTTGTCGAACCGCTCAAAGGTCTCCAACTTGTTTGTCCAATTCTGATCGTCATCGATGCGTTGGACGAGTGTGAAGACGCATTTGGCCCAAAGGGATTGCACACATTTCTCGCTCAGCACCTCTCGGAACTGCCATCGAACTTCCGAATACTCATCACCTCGAGGCCGGAGAATGGTATCGAACCTGCGTTCGCTAAAGCGTCGTCTGTCAAGATCATCCGGATGAATGACCCCGAGTTGGGTGCCAGAACGGAAGAAGATATCCACACGTATCTTGAGACGGAGCTCCCTGCTGGAGTGTTCCAGGAATATGGTTTTGATCTGGCAAGGAAGGCAGAGGGCTTGTTCCAGTGGGCCGCAGTCGCATCTGGATTCATCAATAATCCTCCCTCGAGTTTCGAATTTAGCAAAAAGAAGTGCATAACCCACCTGCTGGGACTTTCACCAGATCGTGACGGACAAGCTCCGCTAGACCAATTATACGAAGAAGTCCTTCAAGGATACCTGAAACACCGCGGAGCGCAGGTGTTATTCCGGTCCGTGATGGGTCAACTTTTTGCAGCTATCGAGCCGCTATCTATCGACTCATTGACCGCTCTGCGACGGCATGCCCCCATCGATGATCCCGATGATTCCGACTCCGTTATTGGAATGCTTCGCCACTTAGGCTCGCTTCTGAGTAACGCGACTTCGATTGACCAAACACTTCCGATCGTTCCTCTTCACACATCATTCCGTGACTTTTTGACGAATAAGAAGAGTGGCGAGTTTTATGTGGAAGTTGGGGAGGCTCACAGGGAGTTGGCGCATTCCTGCCTCGGATTGATGCTCGAGAAGCTGAAATTCAACATATGTCAGCTCGAGTCATCATATCTTTCGAACCGAGATGTCCCAGATCTTGAATCCCGAATTGCCAAATATATTCCGGGTGGTCTATCGTATGCCTGCTTCTTCTGGGACAGTCATCTCCAATTTATTGCATTCGAACGTGACCTCTTCACAAAACTGGAGGTTTTCCTCAAGACAAAATTTTTATTTTGGCTAGAAGTGCTTAGCGTCAAGAATAATGTGGGTGTTGCTGCATCATCACTATCATCACTCAAGACGTGGCTGAGTTCTGAACATCAGAGGGTGAGTATGTGCTATAATCGAATATAATACATGTCGACTAAGAAAAATTATCGCAATAGGTTTCCGCAATTGATGTTGAAAACCTATTGGCATTAGCCAATGATGGGTCCGCGTTTGTGAGGTATTTCGTGACGGCAATAGCGAAGAGTGCTCCACATATCTACGTCTCTGCCCTTCCCTTTGCACCGACTTCATCTCACGTTCGCAACCATTACCTTCACCTTTTCCCTCACATGTTGTCTTTGAAATGTGGGCAATTATCTCGTTGGCCAGCGCTGGAGATGGTGATCCATGGCCATGACCTAATGGTTTGGTCTGCTGCGCTCTCGCCAGACGGGCAGCGGGTCGTCTCGGCCTCGGGGGATCAGACAATTCGTGTTTGGAGTGTGTCAACAGGCGAGATGGTAGCAGGCCCATTTACAGGACACAGCGATTGGGTCTATTGTGTTGCATGTTCATCAAATGGAGAACGCATCGTTTCGGCGTCGAAGGATCACACAATTCGCGTGTGGGATGCCACAACAGGAGAGATCGTAGCAGGCCCAATCACCGGACACACTAATTCGGTCCGTTCTGTTGCATTCTCGCCAGATGGCGAACACATCGCATCAGCCTCGGCAGATCGCACCATCCGTGTCTGGGATGCCACAACTGGGGAGCTCATAGTAGACCCATTTACTGGACACACGGGTACCGTCTATTCCGTGGTATTCTCGCCGGATGGGAAACGCATCGCATCAGCATCTGCGGATCACACAATTCGTGTATGGGATGCCACAACACGGAAGATCATAGCACGCCCGTTTACTGGACATACCGATGCCGTCTTTTCTGTTGCATTCTCGCCAGAAGGGCACCGAATCGCTTCAGCATCGCAGGATCGCACAATTCGTGTCTGGGATGCCACGAAGGGAGAGATAGTAGCAGGCCCTTTCATTGGACACACCCATCCAGCCTGTTTCGTTTCTTTCTCGCCAGATGGGCAGCGCATTGTCTCAGGCTCAGAGGACTGCACGATTCGTGTATGGGGTGCCACAACGGGAGAGATTGTAGCAGGCCCATTTATTGGACACACTGACTCTGTCCTTTCCGTTGCATTCTCGGCAGATGGCGAGCGTCTCGTTTCAGCCTCATACGATCGTACTGTCCGTGTATGGAATGCCACAGCGGGAGAGATATTCGCAAGTTCGCTTTCCGTACACGCCCATTGTGTCACGTCCATCGCATTTTCGCCAGATGGGGAGCGGATCGTCTCGGGCTCGTGGGATCAAACGATTCGTATATGGAATGCCACGACGGGAGAGAGCGTAGCAGGCCCGTTTATTGGGCACACCGGTTCGCTCTCCTCTGTTGCATTCTCGCCTGATGGACTGCGCATCGTCTCAGCGTCGCAGGATCGAACGATTCGTATATGGGATGCCACAACGGGGGAGATGGTAATAGGACCCTTTATTGGACACACAGATGCGGTTCACTACGTCACATTCTCGCCTGATGGACAGCATATCGTATCGGCCTCGCAGGATCACACAATTCGTTTATGGGATGCCACATCTGGAGAGATCGTCGCAAGTCCATTTACTGGACACAGTGATGATGTCTTTTCCGTTGTATTCTCGCCAGATGGACGGCGCATTGTCTCAGGATCGCAGGATCGCACAATTCGTCTATGGAACGCAGCAACTGGGGAGATGGTAGCGGGACCGTTGACTCGGCACACTGGTTCGGTCTATTCGGTTTCATTTTCGCCAGATGGACAGCGCGTCGTCTCAGGCTCGGGGGATTACACCATCCTTACCTGGGATGCCGTAACTGGAGATATAGTATCGGGCCCATTCATAGGACATACCGGTTTTGTCTGGTCTGTTGCATTCTCGCCAGATGGACAGCGCATTGTCTCAGCCTCGGTCGATCGCTCAGTTCGTGTGTGGGATGCCATAACAGGAGAGATGGTAGCAGGTCCATTTATGGGGCATAACGATATCGTTTATTCTGTTGCATTCTCGCCCGATGGCCAGCGGATCGTCTCGGCCTCAAAGGACGGCACTATCCGTATGCGCAACGTTACAATCGGAGGGACAGAAGTGAGCAAGAACAAGTATCTGACAGACCTGTCCTCGTTCGATAGCGAAGGTTGGATATGTGGAGAAGAGGGCGAATTATTGTTTTGGGTTCCAGAGGTTCATCGATCATCTCTTCGCCGACCCAGTGATGTGTGGATTATATGCGAGCGTGAAGTGCGATTAGATTTCTCGAAGTTTGTACATGGACCGAATTGGGCTACATATTCGCTATCTGTCTAAATAAAATTGTAGAATCGATTGAAATGTATGTTACCATCCCAATCTGAACGAATGAAATTCTATACGGCAGGTGACTTTATATCCGCTCACTGACTCACTCCTCCCAAGAGTTAGAGAGCGTCGTGTTGTTCCCTCCCAACTCAATTCATGCCGTCCAAAAGTAGCAACGTGATTTTTAATCTGATAGAAGGGGTATGAATGGCAATTAAAAATTTTCCGCGTTATGATGGATTGGGAGGGCGTGCGGGACAGGCGCGCGCGGTTCATCCATTAATTTCATAGCGTTATATTCTGATAAAAGCCGGAATCTAATACGGTAAATGAACGGTCACTATTCCACTTACTGCACTCGTTCGCTACACAGGGATTTTCTCATGCGTTACATCCCGCACGACAGAACTAAAATTCAACTTGTTCCTCGGGACCTGCTGGACTAACTTCGTTCTGACATAACAACACATCAACCGCGCTGTGGCATTGACTCCAAATTTTATTAGCAACACTGTCCAAGGAAGAGAAATACCTCACGGGCAGGACCAATCACTTTATACGTCATCCCAACGTGGCACCACATACGTAAATCGTTTTTGATTCGACCTGTGATGATTGAGTCACAATTTCGAATCGCGCGGGAGGAGGATAGAAGAGGTGCCATATGTCATCAAGATCAGACTCCAGCTTGATCTCCTCGGGCCCGTGAATTGCCGTGACGAGTTGTTCGCAACCTGGCCTGCCATATAGTTGTCAGAGTTAGCAAATGCCACATGCTGCAACGTACCGTCCGAGACCGCACAACCAACTTCTCCTAGGTTCACTAATACGACAGATTGTTTGGCCAACGCAGCTCCGCCCGAGTTCCGCAGCTGTCTCGACGGCACAGTACAGGTATAATCGATGTGCTGCTCGACCATCTTTACTTTGAACCGTCCGTCGTTCAAGTACACCTTGACTTCCTTGATTGGACCTGCCATGTCCGTACGCCCGCTTCTTGAGCAGAGACCGCATCCGGGTCGATAGACTACATACCAAAGCGCGTCAAATCAGTCACGCGCATATACTTCTCACTCAGTTTGTTCGTGATCTTCGCCTCGTGCCACATTTGCCCTGCTACCACTGGTCTTCTTTTCGTCCTCATTCAAAGACGACAATCAAGCATTTTGGTTAACATGGACACACTCAAAGTTGACATCGACGTAGAATAGGACAACATTTTAAAACAATGGCTGTGGGATCTTTGTCGAGATCCATTCAGAAGAGGATATCTACATATTGTCAGCGCCATTAACAAGGATCTCATATACAATCATGAAGAAGCTGGGTACGTACTTGACATCCCGCTGTACCGTCCATTTCGTCTCCGAATCATACGCCCAAATGTTCTGCGTTGTGAGCTCTACGCTGCCAATGTATGAAATCGGTCAATTAAGAATACGTTCTGGATATGGTCACGATATAGGCTTCAATCGAACGAGTATAAGTCTCAGATGTGTTCTTTTTATTCTTGTACGCGTGTACTGAGAGGCCAGGGTGCTGATGGAATGAGATATCATCTTCGTCGGGTGAAGAGATTTGCTCTATATTCTCGTTTAAAACATGTTTTGGCGCTGCTTTATGCTTCGTTGGGGTTTTCGCTTAGGTTTGGTGGGACGTTCAGCTGAAGCTTTGATGTAAACACGATCAGGGTGCAAGTTTTGTGGGCAGTGTGAAGGTGACGCGATCAACATACCATCTTCTGGAGAATACCTTTCAAATACTGCCAATGTCGTAATTCTTAGGAAGAACTTATGGTGAGCGTTGTAGTGAAGGTGCAGTTCTCGTAAACATGACTTCACGTGACTGACGTTGTGCACGTGAGAACGTCAAGAGAAGACACGATCTGCGATCTGTGCTGTGTATTGTATCTTGATGAGATGGTTTCTGGAACATATACTTTATACTTTATACTTGCCGGACTCCGCCTAAGAGTCATACTGGTGTTCGTCCTTTTGGTGAAAGACAGTGGTGGGTAATTGTCGGCAGTGGCCTGGAGGCCACGGCCTCTGCAGATGGGCTTTTTTTTCTTTCTTTGGAAAGAGCATTTATAATGCGCTATGTACTGTATGTAAGCACAAAGACACGCGCGACATGACGATGCGGATGTTTTATTGGAAGGGGGTACTGTATGCGCAATTATAGTACGCATACTGATGTGAAGGGGTTGCCCGGGTTGGCGGATGACAGGTGTTGTAATTGGCCTCTTAGGCCAGCTCTAACTATCCATAATCCTCTGCTGGGGGCTCCCTCCGCCTCGCGTAGTCGCCAAGGAATGCTCCTAGCAGCGCCTCCCTACTTGGTGCCAAAAATACTGGAGATTCATAAAATGGGTGCGACTCAGTGCCACGTGACAGGTAACGCCCGTCGTGTAGTATAAGTGGCAAGTTGCGAGGATACAGTGGTCCGAGATGCTGCTCCTCACGGCCAGAGGTGTAGATTATTGGGCCGAGGACAGTGTCAGGCGGTGTGAAGGCGTGTCTCGTGAAGAGACAGACTCCTGTGGAGAATATTGGTCGTGATTCGTGAACCCGCGGTAGCTAGGTTAGTCCTTCAATGAAAGGGGAACGAGTCCCATCTGGCTGTGTGTGGAGAGCCGAACAACCAGGTAGGCGTCTCGGGACTATCCAGGCATCCCACCTGCCACTGCGCTATGGTTTCCGCTCGCGATGTCGTACGGAGATGGACTTTCGTTGGGGGGCGTTAGTTTGAGGCACCCTCTCGGCTGCCATGCGTGCGACCGACCGCATGCTCTTGGCTACACGAGCCCAGCGAATGGCTAAATGTAAGCTGTCTAGAAAGTCAGTGATTGATGGGGAAAGGATGGTTGGGCTGTGAGATTGGCCACAATGGTTGCATTCCAGAAAGGTCATAAAGAGATACACATCGGCGGTCTTTAGGATGTGTGCAAGTCGGTGTTCTGACAGTATTGCATTTATGAGGAAGGAGGCCAGCATGGGAGCTCTGATCGCGGTGTCGGCGGTGTCTGCGCCCCGGCCAATAGTCCTGGATAGATGTCTGGCCTCTCGAGGTGCCGCACAACATAGGTCGCGACGTTGAGTAAGCTGCCATCGTGTGTGCTGTGGGAGGATCTCAGGCAAAAAAAATGGGCAAGGTGTTCGTTCGTGCGCACCTGGTGAGCGTAGACATACTTTCCACAAGGTGTTTCCTGTCTTTCCCTCGTGGGACCTCGCGGCGAGATTGTGGTCTTACTTCGTGAGTGAGAAGACGGGTCCATGGGGTATGTGTGTGTGGCTTGTCGTGCGTCGCGCCTCCTGGAGGATAAATCGCATGAGAGTAGTGGATGGTGGTGGAAAGGGAATCGGGGGTCGGCTCGCCGTGAGTTGCCGAGCCGCATGTCGCACCAGCGAGGTCCTAGGTATTTATAAACTGGGAGAGTGAGGATGTTGAGAGTCGCGGATTTGGACAACATTTGGAGGCGTGGATATATAGGGAGGATGGCCATGAGCTGGAGGAGGGGACTCCCACTAGAGGTCCGAAAAGCTGCTGCCATTCATCCGACTGTGTCATCTTGAACGCCCTGTAGGAGTTTTGCGAAGGGAGTCGCTAACACTGGGGGGTCTCCAGTCGCCAGCTGGGTGACGCGGATTGAGTCGACAAGAGCTTTGATGGTCGCGCGTGGTGCTCTGTTCGCGGTAGCTCGGGGTTCGATTCCTCGTATGCGAATTTCTTTTTAAATTATGCTCGCAGCCTATCACGGAGAATCGAGTGCAGGCTAGGGTTAGGTCTTCGCCCTAGCGGGAGCATTCGGAGTGAGAGCCGCCCCACTCTAACTTACTCTCACCTCGACCGCCTCCCCCGCCTAACGTCGAGATCCCCTTACACCTATATACACGCCCCAGCCGCCTCTTTCAATCTCGTAGTACACGAGGACCGCGTCTTTGTCTCTGCCACATGTAGCGGAATATAAATTCTGACTTCAAAAAAAAAAAAAAAGACCGCCTTCCCCGCTCTTGGTCGCTTGAACTCGTCGGCTTCGTCCTGTCCCTTTTCTCGCCCCACCCTCCACATCCAAAAGGTCGAGGCCGGCACTCGCTTAGCAAAGTAGTCACATAGTTTTAGCACAAACCAAATCATAATTTTCTTTGTAAACTTCACATCGCGCGTCCACCCATCCGCAGCAGCAACTGCCCGTGCAGGAGCGCCTCCAAGTCGAGCGCGGGAACGAGGGCGCATCGGGAGGTCCCCACCCACCCGAATCGCAGCTCACCTCGTCCCCCGTAGACCGGAGCCCCTGCCCGGGCCAGGAAGCCTGACGGCTTTCGCCCAACCGTGCCTCCGCTCATCAACACTCCCTCAAGTTCTCCTTCAATTTTCTATCAGCCCCCTTCATCGCCTTGTTCTCCCATCCCCCCAAGTTTACCTCCATTCGACGACGGGCGCTGGCGATAGGCAAAGACCTCGTTCATCAGCGCATCAGCTGATGCTCGCTCTTGTTCTGATTCGAATTCTGATAAACCATCACAGAGCAGTTCGTGGCGGCGCAATGCTGGTGTGCATCAAACCTTTCAATTCTTCCCCCAACTCTCTGGTTACTTACTCTCTAACAAATCTTCTCTCTTACATTTACAATCTACGCAATCCACAGCATGGGTCTCTCACCAAATGTACAACACAATCAGATAATACCTAATTCGTATGTTATCAGTTCCATCAGCAATGTCCCCCGTTGCTCACCATCAGTTCATAACCGTAGCCCAGGTACTCCAAGATCCGGAATAAGGTGCGTGAATTCCTTACGTTCGATTCTAATTCTGCTCAGACAAACTATCCTTACACAGCGCCCAGCTCATCGGGGCACAACCGAGCTTGCTACAGCTTCAAGTGACTGGTACGCATCTCAATTATAACACTGCTTTCATAAGTGCTAAATACCCTTCCCTTCCAGTCCTCAGAGCACATAATATTCCCCGAATCAAGGCTCTCCTTCATGAAGAGAGCAGATTCTACGCTATTGTGAACTATGGGGCGCTAACGAAGCAAACCAAGTCTGTGCGGAGCGCCAGGCATGTCGTACAATGGAATGAGATCATCGACTTTTTGTGAGAACCCCTTATTTTCAATTTTACTTGTAACTATAACTGAGTCTCCTCCAGCAAAGTGCAGCCACTCTCCCGTATCACAATATCTGTTTTTGCGAAACGCACCATGGGCAGGGACATCCTCGTCGGGAGGACAGAATTACCGTGCGAATCGCAACACAGTTCGTGTTTCTCAAAATCCTTTATCCATCCGTCTAGCTGATCACCTTACGAGCAGATGTTCCTTTCGTCTTGAGAAATGACCATGAAAGTGCTGGACATTCGACCCAGCTGGCCACTCTATACGTAACGATCACCGTATCATCGGACGAGCACTACTCTTCCACTGCGAATGCCAACGTCCCCGAACCAGCGACGGTCACCATACGGACGGGAGAACTTACTGTCGATGGCAATACTTCTGTAGCAGCAGCGGCGGAGAGCCAATCAGATTTGTCACGTGCAGAAGAGGCTATTCACGGTGCTGACAAATCTTTGGAGACGATGAAAGCGTGGAAGAGCACTGTCGATATCATCAAGCTGGTGATGGACGCCGTTAGCCCAATCGCAGAGGTACGCTCAACATCTTTCCTTTGACTCTTCACTGAGCTGGCTCGCCGGGCGCTTTCAGCTCCACCCTTATGCCAAGTTAGCATGGAGCGTGCTCTCGAAGATACCAGAGGTGCACTTCTTTCTCGTATAGGCCATATGAACTACTCATTCCTTCGTCGTGTTGCTGTCAGACTCTTGTACAACAGGTTGAGCGGGACGGCAATATCCGGACATTGCTCGAGGGCATACAGGAAGCGTTGCAATTTGCACGGGCGGCAGAAACATTAAGGAAGATCCAGCCGGACTCTGAGCAAGCGAAGATACTGAAAGATATGCTGGAATGCGTCTATGAGTGCGGAGAATTTATCGAATCTTATGCGAAGGATGTGGAAATGGGCAAGTCATTCGCATCCCTCATGTTGGTCTATGTTCACTTGTGACTCACAGGCAAGCGGACGTTGAAGAATATTGGGGGTCGAGTCGACCAAAAAATCGTGGATTACCGCACCACGCTTGTCCGATTGAGAGACGATTTCCTCGCACATGCTGCTGTCACGACTGAGGTGACTGTGCTCGATGTGAGTAATATCATCCCAATCAATATGTGTGATTTGGCTTAACGGAATGAATATGCAGATGGGTATGTGGTATCGATAGTCCCGATATCGTGAATCTCACAGGGGGCACGCAGAGTTGGACGCAATGATAAGGGAACTTCCTTACAAGGGAGGATGGCGATTCGGCGATGAGACGCGCTGTCTTCCAGGTACCCGCGAGGATTTCTTGGAGTACATTGTCAATTGGGTCGACAATCCCGAATCTGAACGTTCGCTCATTCTTCTCGGCCAGGCAGGCACAGGAAAATCATCGATCGCGCATGAGACCGCACGTCACTATCAGGGCAAGTGTCTCGGCTCTTATTTGGCGTTTCTGCGGGAGGAGCGATCCAAGCGCGAGGCTTACCAGATATTCACCACCCTTGCTCGCGATCTCTCCTATCGGCACCCTTCCTTTAAACACGCACTTGGGAGGATCCTCAAGGAACATCCCTCTCTTCATGGAACTCGAGACTATTCTACACTTTTCCAATCCCTCCTCGTCGAACCGCTCATGGGTGTTCAACTCGTTCGTCCAATTCTGATCGTCATCGATGCGTTGGACGAGTGTGAAGACGCATTTGGCCCAAAGGGATTGCACACATTTCTCGCTCAGCACATCTCGGAACTGCCATCGGACTTCCGAATACTCATCACCTCGAGGCCGGAGAATGGTATCGAACCTGCGTTCGTTGACGCTTCGTCTGTCAAGATCATCCGGATGAATGACCCGAAGTTGGCTGCCAGAACGGAAGAAGACATCCACTCGTATCTCGAGAAGGAGCTCCCTGCTGGCGTCTTCCAGGAATATGGTGTTGATCTGGCGAAGAAGGCAGAGGGATTGTTCCAGTGGGCGGCGGTCGCATCTGGATTCATCAACAATCCTCCCTCGAGTTTCGAATTTAGCAAGAGAAAGTGCATAATGCACCTAATAGGACTCACTCCAGATCGTGGTGGGCAAGCTCCGCTCGAGGTGTTATACCAAGAAGTTCTCCAAGGATATCTCAAACACGACGGAGCAAAGGTGTTATTCCGGTCTGTGATGGGACAACTTTTTGCAGCTATCGAGCCACTGTCCATCGATTCGTTGACTACTCTGCGACGACATGCCCCCATCGATGATCCCGATGATTCCGACTCCGTTATTGGAATGCTTCGCCACTTAGGCTCGCTGCTGAGCAACGTGACTTCAATTGATCAAACACTTCCGATCGTTCCTCTTCACACATCGTTCCGTGACTTTTTGACGAATAGCAAGAGCGACGATTTTTATGTGGACATTCGGGAGGCTCACAGGGAGTTGGCGCATTCCTGCCTCGGATTGATGCTGGAGAGGCTGAAATTCAACATATGTCAGCTCGAGTCGTCATATCTTTCGAACCGAGATGTTCCAGATCTTGAATCCCGAATTGCCAAATATATTCCGTGTGGTCTAAAATATGCCTGCTTCTTCTGGGGCGATCATTTCGAATATGTTTCCTTCGAATCTAATCTCCTTTCGAAACTTCAATCCTTCCTGGAGACAAGATTTCTGTTCTGGCTAGAAGTGCTCAGTGTCGAGCACAATATGGGCGTTGCTACATCATCATTGTCATATCTCAAGACGTGGCTGAGTGCTGAACAGCAAAAGGTGGGCGCATCCTATTCTCGAATATGATACGTCCTGATTGATGTTACAAATGGCAATAGCTTTCCGCAATAGACGTGGAGGACCTGTTGGCATTGGTCAATGATGCATCTATGTTTGTGCGGTATTTCGTGATGCCAATAGCAAAAAGTGCTCCACATATCTACGTCTCTGCTCTCCCTTTTGCACCGACTTCGTCTCACATTCGCAACCATTACCTTCACCTTTTCCCCCACACGCTGTCTCTTACATGTGGGCAATTACCTCGCTGGCCAGCATTGGAGATGGTAATCCATGCCCATGACGAAACGGTCTGGTGTGCTGCGTTCTCGCCAGACGGGCGGCGTATCGTCTCAGCCTCCGAGGATAAGACAATTCGTGTGTGGAGTGTGTCAACAGGGGATATGGTAGCAGGCCCGTTGACTGGACACACCGATGAAGTCTATAGGGTTGCGTTTTCACCAAATGGGGAACACATCGTTTCGGCCTCGCTTGATCGCACAATTTGCGTGTGGGATGCTACAACAGGAGAGATCTTAGCAGGCCCAATCACTGGACACAACAACATGGTCAACTCTGTTGTATTTTCGCCAGATGGCGAACGCATCGCATCAGCCTCGGCAGATCACACGATCCGTGTCTGGGATGCCAAAACGGGGGAGATTATAGTAGGCCCATTTACTGGTCACACGGGTGCTGTCCATTCTGTTGCGTTCTCGCCAGATGGGAAACGCATCGTCTCAGGCTCAGAGGATCACACGATCCGTGTGTGGGACGCCACAACGAGCACGACAATAGCAGGCCCATTTACTGGACATACTGATGTCATCTTTTCTGTTTCATTCTCGCCAGACGGGCACCGCATCGCCTCAGCATCGAAGGATCGCACAATTTTTGTCTGGGATGCCATGACAGTGGAGATAGTAGCAGGCCCTTTCATTGGACACACCGATGCGGTCACCTCCATTGCCTTTTCGCCAGATGGGCAGCGCATAGTCTCGGCGTCCATGGACTCTACTATTCGTGTATGGGGTGCCACAACTGGAGAGATGGTAGCAGCCCCATTTGTTGGACACACTGATTCCGTACTTTCTGCTGCATTCTCGCGAGATGGCGAGCGCCTCGTTTCAGCCTCGGCCGATGGTACCGTTCGTGTATGGAATGTCACAGCGGGAGAGATATTCGCAACCTCGCCTTCCGTACATACCCAATGTGTCAAATCCATCGCGTATTCGCCAGACGGGAAACGCCTCGTCTCGGGGTCGTGGGATCAAACGATTTGTATATGGAATCCCACGACTGGAGAGAGCATAGCAGGCCCGTTTATTGGACACACCAAGGAGCTCTTCTCCGTTGCATTCTCGCCCGATGGACGGCGCATCGTCTCAGCCTCGAGGGATCGTACGATTCGTATATGGGATGCCACAACGGGAGAGATGGTAGCAGGACCCTTTATTGGACACACAGATGCGGTTAACTCCGTCACATTCTCGCCTGATGGACAACGTATCGTATCGGCCTCGGAGGACCAGACAATTCGTTTATGGGATGTCATATCTGGAGAGATCGTCGCAAGTCCATTTACTGGACACAGCGATGGGATCTATTCTGTTGCATTCTCGCCAGATGGACGGCACGTTGTCTCAGGATCGCAGGATCGCACAATTCGTCTATTGAACGCAGCAACTGGACAGATGGTAGCAGGCCCATTGACTCGGCACACTGATTCAGTCATTTCAGTTTCATTTTCGCCAGATGGACGGTACATCGTCTCAGGCTCGGAGGATTGCACCATCCTTACGTGGGATGCCGTAACGGGAGATATAGTATCGGGCCCATTCACGGGACATACCGGCGTTGTCTGTTCTGTTGCATTTTCGCCAGATGGACGGCGCATTGTCTCAGCCTCGGTCGATCGCTCAGTTCGTGTGTGGAATGCCATAACAGGAGAGATGATAGCAGGTCCATTTATGGGGCATGACGATATCGTTTATTCTGTTGCATTCTCGCCCGATGGCCAGCGGATCGTCTCGGCTTCAAAGGACTGCACTATCCGTATGCGCAACGTTACAATCAAAGGGACCGAAATGAGCAAGAACAAGTATTTGACAGACCGGTCCTCGTTCAATAATGAAGCTAAAGAAGGTTGGATATGTGGAGAAGAGGGCGAACTATTGTTTTGGGTTCCAGAGGTTCATCGATCATCTCTTTACCGACCCAGCGATGTGTGGATTATATGCGAGCGTGAAGTGCGATTAGATTTCTCGAAGTTTGTACATGGACTGAATTGGGCTACATATTCGCTATTCGTTTAAATAAAACTGTAGGATCGATTGAAATGTATGTTACCATCCCAATCTGAATGGATGTTGTTTAATAAGGCAGCTGACTTTATATCCGCTCACTGACTCACTCCCATGAGTGAGAGAGCGCCGTGTTGTTCCCTTTCAACTCAATTCATGTCGTGCAAAAGGGCAGCGTGATTTTCAATTTGGTAGAAGGGGTATGGATGGCAATTAAAATTGTTCCGCGTTATGAGGACGCGCGGGTCGCCGCGGGATAGGCGGGCGCGGTCCATCGATTAGAAATTTTACAGTGTTATATCCTGATAAAAGAAAGAAAGAAGGACAATTCCATGATCCCAATACAGTTCAGTAAATGAATGGTCACTGGTCCGTTCACTCGTTCGCTACACAGGGAGTTTCTCATCGCATCATTCATATAGTAGCACAGAAATACCAAGTCTCTTCTCTTCGGCATCAACGGATCGTACAATTGTCTCTTTCATAAC
>QLPC01003622.1:0-30784 GCA_003314055.1 Lactifluus hygrophoroides | reverse complement strand
ACCCAGAACATCTCTACTGCTTATCACCCCCAAACTGATGGACAGAGCAAAAGGATGAACCAGTGGCTCGAACAGTACCTTCGCCTCTGGGTCTCCAACGAACCCAAGAAATGGAGCGAGTATCTGACACTTGCAGAATTCACCCACAATACTTGGCCACATGAAAAGACTGGCTACTCTCCCCATCAACTCCTCATCGGGTATCAACCTGAAGTCCGCTTCGACACAGAGTCATCAACCGTCCCCAAGGTCCAGGAGAGGCTGGAACAGATCCAGAAGGCCAGACATGACGCCACTAGACTGCACGAAGCCGCCAGAGATTACCACCCCAAGACCATGTTCCAGACCAGTGACCAGGTCTGGCTCGAAGGGAAGAACCTCAGGACACATCACCCGACCCTCAAACTGGCCCCTAGACGTCATGGACCCTTCAAGATCACGGCACGTGTAGGCAAGGTGGCCTACTGTCTAGAACTCCCTTTGCATTGGAGAATCCACGACGTCTTCCACGTGAACTTACTGACGCCATATAAGGAGATGGAAGAACACGGCGCAAACTTTGAACGACCCCCTCCTGACCTTATCGATGACAACGAGGAGTGGGAAGTGGATCAGGTGCTCGACATGAGGCTTTTCGGGTGCAAGAAGCAGCGGCAATACCTTATCAGTTGGAAGGGTTACCCACAGTCCGAAAACTCATGGACCAATGATGTCGACCTCCATGCACCTGACCTTATCGCAGACTTCCACCGAAGACATCCCGTTCCTAGGCACCGAGGCCGTCACCCCTCTTAAGAAGGGGGTAAATTCACCATCTTTCCGTCACCCCCCACTTCCACTCCTATCTTTTCACTGTAACATCCTCACCCATGTCCGATATCAGCTATGGATCCACAGAACAACGCATCCTCGACATCGACTCCACCGTCCTCATCACACAACACGAAGAAGGCGTCTGCGCCACAGACTGTATCCACGAACACAACAGGACTGAAGAGGAAGTCCCTCCATCCCCAGTCCTCAATGCAGACACCATACGCTTTGCAGTCGACTCACACGTCGAACGAGTGTTCCCAGAACTCCCCAAGGAACTTGTCGCCCGGGCCATTGACAAAGCCTTCTTCCACCCTAGAGGTGACGAGACCCACAAGCAGACTTACGATAGAGTCCTCACCATCTCCACCAAAACAATCCAAGATCTTTATAGGCACACCGTGGGGGCTGAGAGTAATGCCAGAGGACGAGTATCCATCGTGGAGGCAGATAGAGGACAGCCAAGCGGCGACTCGCCTCCTTCCTCTCCCCAGATCCCACAGACCCACGTACAGGACAATCTTTGACCCACCAAGCCCTGGGGAAGTCCAGCATGGACCCCCCCATCCTTGCCCTTCCACACCCTCGACGTCCACCTCAGGAGTATCGTCCAGGCGTTACAAGATAGTGAAGATACCCCCCCGTCAACCAGAGAAGCAGAGGTCAGTGTCCTTAGAGCTGAGATGGCCACCAGAAGATGGGACAACCACAGATCCTACGACAGATACCTCCCAGCCATCCGACAATGCACAGTAGGGAACATCGAGACGCTGACCCAGGATGATATCAAAAACCGGATCAGCGAACTGAAAGACAAAGTCAGAAGACGCTGAGAGGCCCAGAAGACACCGGCTGTATACTGGAGTGACGAAGAATACTCACCAAAGTCCCCGGAACGGTCCCCCTCCCCTGCCCCCATCCCTGTCCCTCTGCGGATTAGAACACCGCATCCAGAACCTCCTGCCCCCACTACAGACAACACAGTCATCATCGACCTCTCCATGGAAGTCGAGGACGAAGACGAACCCACCACACCCCCAGCACAAGACGCTCTGAAGCTGAACACCCCTGGGACACTACCCCTACATCTCAACCACACTAGGGATCATCCCCAACGCCCATTCCTGACCAATAGCGTCCACAACCCCTCCTACTGCACCAGACTTATCCCCGACTCATCCGGAGCACTGTGTTCCGCTGAGTACATCGCCCTTGACTTCACGCGCAATGCCCCCCACCTCCGACTCACCATGGGAGCCGGACACCCCATCTGGAGGACTCCTATCTACGCCACCACCAAAGCAGAACCCGGCCCAGCCCTCACGGCACACCAACAGAGACTCCTCGAAGGAGAACGTGGCCGCGACAGCCACCAGTACTTCGTCGACCAGGCGCTCAAAATGCAAAAGGACCCCTACCTCAGGGGAGAAGTCATCTGGTTCAGGGAGGTGTCGGAAAGCTATGGGATGGCCATGGAAGAGGAAAGGTACTGGCGACGACAGGCCCGCATCGCCACTAACAAGGCGTCGGTGGCGCATTCACAGGTGGCGGTTAGGAGGGAGAGGATGAAGGACTCCCTCAATAGGCTCAAGTTGACGCACGCTTACACCAAATTGTACCCCCACCTGAAAGAAGCAGGTAGAAGAAAGTTTAGAGCAGCAGAGGCGAACGACCATGCCAGGAGGATGTTTCTGGCCTGTCTAGACGCCGCGGGACACCCTACCAAGCCACGTAAGGAGCAGTTGTGGGAGATGCAGACAGTAAGCAACCCCTCCTCCTCTTCCCCCACTTCAAGCAGGTCCCTCCATTCTTATCGAAGCGACTCGGAGCGTCGCGCCTAAGAAGGGGGTAATGTCACGTTCTATGGACTGTTCCTTTCTCCCCAGACACGTTGTAACCCTCGCATCTGGAGGGCTTCCCTTTATGATACATGCCGATGGACTTCTGACCCCTCTTACCTATGGTACTTACCTTACGGACTCCTTATCACTCAGTAAGGGCTCTAGGCCCTCTATCTTCGTACCCCACACTCTGGACTATGACGCGTACCTACAACTCATGACTCGAAGGCCATATGGGCCTCTGTACTGTACCGGATACGGATATCTGACTCGACTCGAACCTGGATCATGGGACAGGCCTATGGAAGGCAGTGGAACGTACTGGAAGGGCCTCAGGAGCGCCAGTGGACGTACTGTAGACTACTTAAGGACTTGTGACGTCTCTAGGTAGCCTTAGGTCTGTTCTCCTCGTGGATATACTTTCTAAGTCATCCCTCTCATCGTGTGAACCCTCGCTCCTCAAGCATATTGCTTGACCTTGCTTGGAACAGACCAAGACAAGTCAGAGGACGTATCGAGTCCCTGCTAGACTTGTGGACACGCTTAGGACTTAGGCGTGACACTGGCGCCACGTTTGCGGCTGCACCTCCAACACCTGTATAGTGGCCTAACCTGACAGCCTCCCTAATCACCAAATTGGAGGCCTTCTTAGCCATCCCGTAGTAGCACCGAAAATAATGCCACCGCTCAAACTGCCACGCAACAGCATTCTAACCCTGCTCATCCACTGGGGCGCCACAAGCACACGACAATCGCAATTTGCATGAGGAAAGAAGCTAGGAGGGGCCGGGAAGGTGCAAGGAATACCATAAAGCTTCCATATAACATAAAATGACAACTGCAGCGTACCTGTGGAGTCATGGACATCAGTCATGCTACCGATTATCAGTTGTACAGCTTGTACTACTCAGTACTAGAAAAATGAGATCATGCTGGACGAAGCAGGGGAGAATCACAGTTTCTTTATCAGGTCGATGGGCCAATCCAAGCTGCCCGTGACACCCCAGTGTTGTTGATAGTCTTGGTTTACACGGAATTGACCCACGAATCATACTATCCTTCAGGCCCTACAGATGACGTAAGTTTTGCTGGTTTGTCTTAATTTAAGTCAGACCAGTCGTGACAACACTGCTCCGAGCGAGTGATCGATTCACATCCCATGATTATCTCTTTCCCTGATTCTCCTCTGTTGCTCCCTCATTAGGACCCTCTCCACAACCCAAAATGTCCAATGCTTAGACCAAAGACTTTAGGTTTGCATCGTTGACGGGATCCCCATACTATCCTCGATGTCCCCTTTCACTGGCACCCTTGTTGAGTCCTCATAGTCCGAGTCATCGATTAGTTTCAAAAATTGGCTAGGTTGTACCAGTGGCCTGCGTTAGTTGACCTATCTGTGCCGGTAATAAAGGTCACTGCAACTCTAGGTGATCCTCTCCCTATCATCCAAGAGCCACATGACGACCTTTTTTCCTCGGTGTCACAGTTGCCAAAGTTCCATTTTCGCCATTCAATCTTCAATACAGTAAAATGATATACAATGATATACATAACGAAGATTAGTTCCACAGGCAGGCAGTGGAGAGTCTCCATTTTTAGAGTAGGTCTGCCACGTGGCCTGAAGGTCCCAACTCGGCGACTCGTCGGACATGTTTCAGCCCCAACCCCGATTATGGTATGCCACTTTCCACTTCTCACGCATCTCAACTGAACTGGTTCGATCGCTCTGTGGGACATCCAGTCTCCGGTGCGTACCATTTCTCTCGCATATACGTTCATACCATTTTGCTAAACCAGAGCATTTCCTCCCGACACAACCACAACTAATCAGTTAGGCGCCATTCCAGAAACACGCCGACATCCTCTCCTTTTTCATCATCTGCGTCTGCCACCGCTTTTTTAGATCTCCGCACCCAGCATGACCCCTCCCGGTACGTGACACTAACTCAACAGCGCAGAGGAAGCAGGGATCCTGGCCAGTGGGAGCAACTTATGAAGCAGCGGAGCACATCACTCAGCCAGCGGAGGAGCGTATTTTTCGCGAGTCACTTTTGCTGTCGGACGTTCTACTGTTTCTTCAAGTTACCACAGGCGCTCTCGGGCGACGAGGAGGAGAGCACCAAGGCCGCAGGCTCAATTGACGAGGGGTAGGGCGTAGCGTACGCTCCAATGCTCCCACGAGGAGGCAGGTGGGTAGCTAAGTATGGGCATCAGCAACACATTTCTTTTCCTCGGTGCTGCCATATCACACATACATATACTTTTCTACTTACGCACGAAATTATTATTACCTTGATCTCCGACAATGAGGCGAATAAACTCGACCCGGTGCTTCTATCACATCACAATAGGTAACTGGTAATTGTGTGGATGGTAGGAGACGCTCGATAGTCGATCCAGATGGATCACCTTTTGGTGCAGTGATATCCACCCATTGGAGTGCTGTAAGCTTCACACTTCAGCCTTCTATGATAGCCAACTTCTCCGACACGGACAATTCCGCGGTCTACCCTGTTCTCCATCGGGTTTGCGGAAGGTTCGCTTCTTCGGTCCCACTCACTCTCACCACCGCCGCTACAACTAAGTCCTTCGTAGTCCGGAAGTTGCTCATTAATGCTTGCGTACGCGAAGAATTTCTGGCCCAGTTCTTTCCGTGACTTTCTAACGCCACACAGGCAAATCTCAGTTATTAAGCCCCAAGTTTGGGCAGCTCTCACCCTGCTCGCAGGGCGAGGTGTATTTTCGAAACCGAAGTCATGACCACAGATACTCTAATGTCGTTGAAAGAGCTTGTCCGCAAGCCGCAAGGGTCTTGCATCACCCACTGAAGTGAGTGTTCGCCTGTATCTATCGGTGTCTCATTTAGAAAGAACTAACTTCTATTTTTCCTTCCAGGTGATGCAAGGAGTCAGTCTGCTGTGAACCAAACTCCGCTGCCAGACATTCCACGCAAGGTCTTCACCTCCGTTTACTCGCACCTGAGCACTGTCCCTTTACGACCTTCCCTTCCCGATTACCTCGACTGTTCCCATCCACGTCGCGCCGTTTGAGACTTTGAGTGGGATAAACTTCTCTGTGCGCTCTGTCGAGAGGCCATTTGGCAACCTCTAGGGGGAGCAGGCCTTGCACCCGAGCGAGTTTGACACCCGTAAAGCCTATTAGGCCTCGATCGACCGCGAGTTCAGCAGGGAACCGAGGTTTGCAGTGAGTGCCCCTCCTTACTAGCACCCGAGTGGATGCAACTCACTCGCATCCAATGTAGATCAATCCTCACGTTCTCTTGAAACTTCCTCAACGACGGGCTCAACGTAGGCACTATGGCCAAGCGCGATTCCCAGCCGCGGGGTAGATCAACGAGCCGCGCACCTTTCCGCTCACACTCAAGGGAGCAGCGGTGGCCTCAGTAGGACGGAATAAGTCTAAATTTTCGTATCTAACTCGTTTGAATCAAAAACAGTAACGTGCGTTGGGCATGCTATGTATCTATGCGTTAAGCGTGATGACAGTCACGAAAGAATGACTTTTCCTCGGTGTCGCCCTCTCACAATACACATTGACACGCTGCATATTCAACTTGAAAATTCAATTCCGTCTCCACGATTCTACACGCCGTATGAAACACGCATAAAGTACGCTTAATATATACTACTTCTTCCCTCCCTTTCTAACGACAATTCGAGTAGATAAACCTGACTTAGAGTCGGTCAGAGATGCCACGATAAGGGTTGGACGACAACACCTTCCTTTTCGACACTACCAGCTCAAGGGTCCAAATGTTTCACCGTCAGGGACCGTCTTGTATGGCACACCAGCATAGTCGGCTGTTTTAGTGTAGACGGTATTGCCCCACCATGTCTGAATCGTGTTCATGCCGATCGCGCCATTCTTTGGGTATTGCAAAGCGAAGAAGATGAAGACGGTACTGAGAGCGTAACTTGAACTTAAAGCCGTCGACAGAACATCTGGCGGCAGCCAAGTGTGTGGTCAGAAATATTGGTTTCAAGAGAGTGGAGAGTGCATCACAGTTATATTTTTGCCACCATGTGATACCACGGCGACGCACAACGTAATTGAACGTGAAGGAGATAAGTATCCAAGGTACGAAGTTGATCGGTGTTGCAGGCGGCATGTAGCCGACGCCTCCGAACATGACGGGGAAATTGATGTACTTGAAGAAACGAAATTTAAACCTCTTGTGTAGAACCCACTGAATAAAAGGTGCAAATGTTCCAGCCACGAAGAAGGAAAGCATGCCATAGTAGAGTTGACCATGGGAGAAGAGACGTCGCGGTCCGATCACACCCCACTATAGGAGGTATATTAGTATACCAGAAAAATAGTCAATTGCGCAACGAGAGAGACTTGCAATGATGGATGCTGTACCGAACACGGTTGTATGGGGGCAGGTGAGATGGTCGGGTTGATCAGGGCTGCAAAGGTCTTCAATATTGGAGAACATCCATGATTGCACGCCAAGTTGCACAGTGCCGGCAATGATGGTAGCGACAATCTGGCACAAGAACATCGTCCGCGGTGGGATCTTCATGTAATGACCTAGCTTCAAGTTACTGATAAACCTTAGTGCGTGAGTCATAGTAATGTAGCCCCAAGTCTTGAACAGCATCATTGCAATCGGCTTGCCAGGCATCGCGTACCCAATAATCAGTTCCATGAGGACATTAAGCCCAATTTGTTGATTCGTCATAGCCCCAATGATACCAGCCGGGACGGTGTACATGAATGCTAGACGTAGAAAGGTCAAGACGAGGAAAGATTGCAATCAAGAATAGCATACAAATGATGAGAGCCACAGCGAAAGCCCACACAGGTAGTTCAGAGTCCCACACCTCAATTGTTATCACACCAAACGTGAACGTGATCACTGCAAACGTCGTTAAGAATACATGGATGTTTGGCCTATTGATGAGCGCACAGAATAAGGATAGATACCACCAATCGGGGACCTGCTTGTATTCGGACATGAGCCGGGCGTGGATATCAGGTTGCTCAGAGTGAGAGCGACGGGCGTTAATCCAAATCTGCTTGTTGTGGTAAAGAAGCGTGTGGATGAGGACGGCAGGAATTGAAGCGAATGAGAGACCATAAGTCATAACAAAGCCAATGGGAAGGAAGATCGGACTGTAAGCCTGGTAGGCCTCTTTATTGAACGATCCATCGACATTGATAACTCGGGAGAGATTGTATATCCTCCCCGTATTATCATACGACTGTGAAGACAGCAAGGGCATGTAAGCGGAGTACCAAACGTTCGAGTACTGTGATTACGGTGAGACTGTATAAACACAAGGAAAGAGAGATGAAGACTAACATATAGGATCGGGACGAGGAACCAGTAAAAGAATAGGAGGGTGGAGCCAACGTTGGCCGTGGCCCACCAAGGGGTCGTGAGGGGGGAGACATTGAAGGCGGTGATTTGACCCCAGTCTAAAGTGATGAGACCCATACCGAGGCCGTGGGTGACGCCAAACAACTGGTTGATCTTGATATTGTTGGGCGCGATCCAACAGATCCATGAAAAGGTGGAGAGGGCGGTGAATAGATAGGATGGCAAGAAGTCTGAGATGGAGCAAATGATGAGAACGGCCGAGGGATCGAAACGGAGCAAGAAAGCTGACTGTATAAGAAGTGGGCGATGAAAGCGTAGGTGAAGAAACGCTGCCTGGAAATACCATCCCGGCTACGAGGACAGGTTGTCTCCTGCGTGTGCAACGTGTTAAGGAGAGCGGCGTAGGCGAGGTTATAAGGCCAAATCATGGATGCGGGTTCGACGAGGATTCGATGGAAGACACCAGAAAACGAGAAGCCGATCAGCTGAGTCGACATGACCAAAAGCCACTGATCTGTTTCACGATTAATTGAGGGATATGAAACGCATCTGCAGATCAAACGTACAGATAAAAGGGGGGTGCTGATCATAGAAGACGTTCTGAACCGAGATAACGTTGATCTGAAAAGTGGCATAAGAAATACCGCAAACGTGTTTAGCATGATTTGCCGAATTTGGTACGAACAGCATATGCATATCGGGTAATGACATCGGCCATGACCGTGACGATGACATGTTCTTTAATCGTGAATGGTCCAGGATTAAGGGAGATCCTGAACAGAGAAACGTTAGGCAAGTAGCGAGCCCATGCTTTGCCGATCGGGAAGCTAATTAGCAACGGAAGGATCTGTTTGAGAGATGTGAATTATAGGAGAGAAAACAAGTAATAGCCATGAACCCCGGTAATAATAATGGAAGGATATCTGAAATAGAAGAAATGATGGACACCAGAAATAATGACTGCCCAAATGGTGCCAACTGCCCAAGCACGGAAAGTAGATGAAGGCATCGTGGGATCATCCGTGTTGGCGACTGCAGCTCGCACTTCGACATATGGTGATTCATCTAACAGCATGGCAGCTGTAGGATCAAAGTTTGGATCATCGTAGCTACCAAGTGAAATTTCCTGTGAACCGTGGAGGTGGCAGACTCAAAAGGTCAATCGATGAGTGACAGAGAGGCAGGGAAACAAGTACTGACGTCTGCCCTCCCGAGGTGCTCAGGATCATTGCTCTTGGGGACGGACATAGCGTTACTGACAGTGGCCAGAGGTTGCTGCGAGGAGTAGATTGTAAATATTCTCTGAACGAACTCAGGGAGAATGGAGCAAAGTAGTAGTTGACTAATGAGCCGATGATGGCTTTATCTTAGGGAGGGCCTGAGGGGAGGCAGAAGCGATCTGGGCGGACATTGAGCATAAGACAGACGAAGTAGTAGTTCTTTCACAAGTTGTACTAGTACAGTTCTGTACTTCCGATTGTCCCAAGCGCCGCCGCGGACCCAAATATTGAGATAAATATTGGTCAATGCGAGGGTTCGTCCGAGCACCCATGCCAACCTATGAGAAGCCAAAGATGTTGCCAGGGTTTGCATAGATGATGACCAGTGCATTTTGTCGCTAAAAAGTCTGTATCCAGGAGGAGCTGGTCATATTATCCGATGATATTATACTCCATCTGTCCATCTAGGCATGATCTACACCTGATCTACCGCATCGGTCAGAAAAAATGCCCATCTCGGCGGAAAGAACCATTTTTATCGGGGCGGCAAACGACGCGAATGGGAAATTTCACATTGGGTTCGGGAAATTCGGAAGGTCCAGGAAACGTTATACCATACAGTGCTGTGGTCACAGTACTTAGATAGTACAATCAAAGGCAAGCCAGGCTTCATGTGGATGTGGCCTAATGTGAGCACATGTGAGAAGCGACGATGGTGGCTGTGATAATTGTTAGGTGTGATGGGATCGCTGTATGAGGAAAGAGACTAAAAATTTGGCGAGTGAGTGTGGCAAGAGATGTTGCATCTGCGTCATCATCGCTCTTCCCAATAGGGTAACTCACTAGCGACAATGGTCACACTCACTAGTGAGAATCAATCAAAACTTGCTACAGCCATTGCGCACTCTCCCCGCCCAGAGTTTAGGATGCAGCACAAACACTGCATGACTACGATCATTGTATGCCATGGATGGGCAAATGTAAAAGTGGTTTTAATGGTGCAATGTGATACAGTGTCACCTGTTACATCCACTAGTGGCCATCCATCGTACCACCAATGACTTTGGAACACAATTAAAGGTGATTGTTCAGATAGAGAGCAGGCAGAATGCCGGAAGGTCGCGCACTGATGTAATTTTACAGCACGACTCCAGCTGAGGGAGCAAAAGCCAACTTCTTTACTCCAGACAGAAGTTGAGCACAAGCGTTATCAAAGGGCAGGGAAATACTGCCTCCGCCGCGGTGGACATTGTGAGCAAGAGAAAACCAAGTGAGTCCCCACGATCAGGGTTAATCACTGAATCGCAGTCATCCAGAAGAAGAGTGCCCTAGCTAAAGAAGATAGATTAGGCCATGAGCAATACAGTCATGCAAGAACTTGAATGGGCCCCATGATTCTACAGAGGGGAGCACCTCTGAGCGACGCTTTCGGTTTCGGTCATAGGTCTCCACAGCTCCACTGGCGGCCCGGCCCGGGTACGGCTGAAATAGTGGTCAGTAATACCCACAGCAGCATAGTTGAAGCTAGTGCAATTTATTGGCTTGTGGTGTGGGCGAGGTTGAAAAGCCCTAATAAGGGTTTATGTACCAGAGGTAGAGAGAAAGCACACAGTAAAGGCTAGGAATGGGAGCGCATTCAGCACACAGATTATTTGGAGGATGTTGAGGACACAGCCGATTCAGATGATTGGGTAATCTCAACGGCGGAGATGCCTGCCATCCTGCGCTTGGCTGCTAAGGTGAGCGGTGACCAGGTGATTGCCTGAATGAAGATCTGGAGCTGGGCCTTGTGAAATGATAAAGTCTGCTTTAGGAACACGTGCGTCACTTATAAACGTTTGACCTAGCACGTGTTGATGGCACCTGAGCAGTGTCGTGGAGTTTCGAAAATGAAACGTATGGAACAACAGTATATGGGGTACATCCCATACAGTAGCTTAGCCATCACCGGTCATGGGGTACAAATTACAAGTCGCGAACACTGTCAGCTGGCATCAGCACAGCACTAAGCACTCCCGAGTCTATGCACTGCACTGAATTGTGTGATAACTGGCAACACTACGTAATCATGTCGTAAATACAACTGGTGGCCCGAAGCTGAAGATTGAGCGATTTCACAAACTGGTTCTGAGCCTTTGACCAAATAGCTTGACCTTTTAGATTGAATGTTAGTGAGTGTTACAGTAGCACAGCAAGCAGACAGGGAGTCGAAGTCAAATTAATTTGTTTAACCAAAGTGAGACGATGCGTCTGATGGCCCAGTTATCAAAATGAGGTGATCGTGGAAAGAGCGAAGAGGAAAAATGCAGATTCCAAGGTGTTGATGCGCTGATCGTAACCTAGCATTCATCTAAATATAATGATCCTTCTAGCAGAAGCTTTGCAACGACTCGGATGTGCACGGCACCGGGGGCCCAATGGGGCTTTCTCAAATTCGATCATCGGCCCAGATGGATGATCTTCGGCGACCTGTATAGTGGCCTAACCTGACAGCCTCCCTAATCACCAAATTAGAAACCTTCTTAGTCATCTCTTGGTAGCACTGAAAATAGCGCCACGCTCAAACTGCCACGCAACAACATTACGACCCCGCTCATCCGCCGGGGCGCCACAAGCATACGATAATCGCAATTCGTATCAAAAAGAAGCTGGGAGGGGCCAGGAAGGTGCAAGGAATACCATAAAGCTTCCATATAACATAAAACGACAACGGCGGCGTACCTGTGCAGTCGTGGTCATGCTACCGATTATCAGGTCAATGGGCCGATCCAAGCCGCCCGTGACACCCGAGTGTTGTTAATAGTCTTGGTTTAAACGGAATCGACCCACAAGTTCACGATACAATTCTGTCAAATCGTACTATTCTTATTGTACTACATACAGATGACGTAGGTCTTGTTGGTTTTCCATAGCCCGAGCCAGACCAGCTGGGATAGTATAAACGATGTCAGCCGTGGAGTTTCCAGCACAGTATCGCGACGGAAGAGACACATGATCACTGTGCAGGATGTCAGCGTACAGATGGCTGGCAGAGGTACAGAACATGGAGAGACACCACCAATCAGGGACTCTTCGCACGTATACATGAGACAGGCATAGATACCAAGCCGCCATAAATGCAGGAAAAGGTTCCAAATCTAGATATGCTTGTGGCCACATTGAAAGGTATGCGTGAATGTGGCGGCGATCAACGCGAACAAGACACTGTAAGCCTGACATGCCTCGAGGCTGAACGAAGTATCGGTATTGAGAATCCATGACACATCGTAGTTCCTTACGTGTTATTGAAAGAGTAAGAGACGAAGGCCCATCCATAGTCTCAGAGCGTGGTCGAAGGCAGAGAATGGTCAAAATATACCTATACTGGTATGTGAGATCGTAAAGTGGGCAAGAATGAGGAGTAGGGATGCGCTCGACGCCCACACGATGCGGCGGCTCGTAATGCGTGATGGGTACGAGATCTAGAAGAACTTGAAATAGTAAGTAATTTGGCAGTGCTGTAAGTAACAGAGAGATATAGATATCCTTACGCATACATTCGGCTGAGGTGTTCCAGGGATGATTTGCAGCATATGAAAACGGCATTGATGATATGGCGATGCTAAAACTCAAAAGAGACCCATCGGTCACTCATGGGAAGCTGTAGGAACCAGTCTTGGTCAAAGGTCAAATAACGGGGGGATGCAGTTGGTCGATGTTTGACCCGTGTGTAGTAACCGGCCGTTGCCGCTGCTCTCTCGGACCGATGCCGGATACCGAAATGAAATGGTTCGTGTCACGTGTCACAAAATTAATATTAAGTGCCAGTTGTGGGCTGCAGACCCTTCCTATCGCAGTCGCACACGGTTAGCAGGGCGAATCCCATCGTCAGTGACTTACTTCTTCACTGTCAACACCGACATTGTCTTCCCTACAGAGAAGGGCTCTTTCTACGTGTTCACGAATATATGCGTGGTCAACGTCACAAAGAGGTAGCTCACATGTTGTTCTGAGTGTTCTCTTCGCTACCTCAGTTGCATTCAGTGAAGACCTGTCCCGTTGCGATTTTTGGCAGCTCGCGGGAAGACCACACGTTTACGTGGACTTGAAGTCGAGTGCGTCAGCATGCGCTGCGTGAGGTCTCATGTACCAGGTAGATGGATCCTTCACAGCTTACCCACTGGGACACTAGTGAGTGGTTCTCCCGATAGTTTCTGAAGGCAGCTGACTTATGTTTCCTAGCACTACAAATTTCGTCACCAACCATAATCCACTTCTAGATATTCCATTGTCGGATTTATACTCGTCTCAGAAGGCTGACCCATCCCGATATGCCCCTGGCATTCCTTCCCCTATCATCTCCATCCAGAGTCGCGCCATTCGATCGAGTTCATTATGAGAGATGTTCTGTCAAAGCTAAACAACATTCAAGAGGCTCAAAGTCTCGCGCGTGAGCAACCCTGGCGCTCACGGTGGGCGAGCATATACGTCAGGCGCACCGTGGAGCGGGGAATCGAGGTAGTGCGTGCCCTTCCCCGCCTGTCACTTTATGTGTTTTTCTAATCGCGCGGATATTCCTAGCCTTCAGAATGGGCGGGGCACCACACATACCACTTCTTCCACTTCTACCGCCTCTTCTCTACTGCCCCCAGTGACCCCATACCGCCCACACTACGTTGCCTACACAGCGGCGAAGAAGAGGCCAAGAGCACTAATGCGGAGAGTGTCCTCCAGGCAGCGGGGTAGGATAATTCGCACGGGACCAGTGCTACCACCCCATCACAGCTGCGTCATCTCGCACCAATTTTTCCTCACTGAAAGTGGCGGCACCATATTACAGCTTGGCGGAACAACGATGGGTCAAGCACGGGGGAGGCATCGATGCTTGCACGGGAGTTGCAGTTGGCGCAGCTGCAACAGCAACACTATCAACGTGTCGATGGTGCGGGGGCGCAGGACGCGTTAATGTTGGGCATTCTCTATGTGCTCTCAGCCGCCGGGTGCCCCCGGGTCTAGCAAGAGTGGTAGAAGCGCAGCCCTCTGAGGGTAGACTATCAAAGCCGGAGGAGTGTCCGGTGCGTGGGAAGAATGCAGACCTTTGAACAGCATACTAAGCCTACTGGCTGATAGCTTGCGGGGATCTCGCAACGGACCATAGGGAATTTCGGTGTACTTTATATTGGCCAGGTGAGGAAATGGGCTGAGCGGGTTGATTCGACGGCTTGGTACAGGTGGACCAATGCACGGTATGCTGTATACAGACGAGTCAATGTTACGAGAAAGAAATGTCTCAAGAAAGATGACGCCAATGACAATGACACCACCTTATCAGAACTATATCATTCACACGCTAAATACGCTTTCCCGCAACATTATAGATTGAGAGGAGGGAAAAAGATGAGAAACAATAATGCATCGATTTCCTCGATCACGTGATCGTGAATGTTTGCTTCTGCCCTTCTTTACGCCCCCACCAGCATGGCTCCCCTTTTTCCACTTACAGCAACACACCGATTGCATCGTGGCGTTATTTCGTCTACGATCTTCGAGCTTCCATGTGCCGTTACATCGTGGCTCGCCGATAACAGACAACACGGTCCGGGCGCAAGGCGATCGCGCACACTAAGACATTCAATTCCTTCTTTTTTCGATGCCGAGCTTAACTTGCGTTTTTGCCAACCAGAGCTACTCATTACGGCCTTCTTAGTGAACTTGCCTTCTCCTCTACGCAATTACGTACTTCCGGTCTATCCCTCATCCGAGTCTCATACGACACTCCGAGCGACCGACTCACATCCCATGATTCTCTCTTCCCCTCATTCCCCTCTACTGCTCGCTCACAACCCAAAACGTCCAATGATTGGGCCAAAGTTTTTAGGTTTGCATGGTTGACCGGATCCTCATGCTATCTTCGATGTCCGCTTTCACTGGCACTGTGACCCTTGTCGCGTCCTCATAGTTCGAGTCATCGAGTGGTATAAAAAATGGGCTAGGTCGCACCAGTGGCCTCCAATAGTTGACCAATCTGTGCCGGTAAGGTCACTGCCACTCTATAAGTGATCCTCTTTCTATCACCCATGAGCCACATGACGACCTTTTTTCTTCTCTGTCACAGTCACCAGCATTCCATTTTCGCCAAGATACCAAATCACGGACACGTGTAGAATAACACAGTATCTCCCCAGAAATGATCAGACAGGCAGTGTAAAGTCCATATTTAGCGTAGGTCTGCCACGTCGCCCAACGTCGGCGATTCGTCAGACTTCTTTCAACCCCAAATATAGTTTGTCACTTTCCACTTGTGACGCATCTCAACTGGTTCTCCGATCGCTCTGTGGGACATCCTAGTCCACGCTCTTTTCTTTCCAATCGTGTGGCATTTCTCTTGCATAGTATGCGTCCATACCGTTCTGTTAGACAAGGGTATTTCCTCCTCCACAGATGACACAACTAGTCAGTTAGGCACTATTCCAGAAACATGCTGACATCCGCTCCTTTTTCACCACCTCCGTCTGCCCCCGCTTTTTTTACATCTCCGTATCCAGCATGACCACCCTGCCCACTACGTGACACCCACCGAATAGCGCAGAAGAAGCAGGGAGCATGGCCAGTGGGAGCAACTTATGAAGTAGCGGAATACGTCACTCAGCAGAGTATTTTTCGCGGGGCACCTTCACTATCAGACGTTCTATTTCTTCAAGTTACGGCAGGCGCTCTCGGGCGATGACACGAAGGGCACCAAGGGTGCAGCAAGTTCGGTTAACGAGGGGCAGGGCGCAACATACGCACCAATGATCGCACAAGGAGGCAGGTAGCTGTAGCACAGGTGTTACTTTTTCTCGGTGTTGCCACATCACAGATACATATACTCTTCTACTTACGCACGAAATTCATATTACCTTTATCTCCGACAATGACTTGAGTACAGGCGAATAAACTCGAACTAGTGCTTCTATCACATCACGGTAGGTAACCGGGTAGCTGCGTGGATACTAGGAGACGCTTGGTAGTCGATCCACCTAAGTATTGGCACAGTAATACCTGCCCATCGGCGTAAGCCATCCTTCAAGGCGTCACAACAAAAACCGATTGAATTGAGAGGGGACCCTGTTGCAATGAAAGCTATCCAAGTTCTCCGACACGGAAAATTCCGTGGTCTACTCCATTCAGTTCCCCGTCGGGTCTGCGGAGGGTTCGATTCTTCAGTAGCTTCAGTACTTGAGTACTTGAGTCCCACTCCCTCTCACTATCGCCGCTACAACCAGGTCCTTCACGATCCGGAAGTTGTTCATTAATACTTGCGTACGCGCATCGCTGGCCCAATTCTTTCCGTGATTTCTGAACGCCACAAAGAGAAATCCCAGTTTGATCTCAAGTTTGGGCAGCTCACAGATGCCCGCATTGCTACGTATGTACTCGAAACCGAAATCATGAGCACAGATACTGTAAGGTCGTTGAAACAGCCTGTCCGCAAGCTGCAAATGTCTTCAACCGCCCAGTGAAGTGAGTTACCGCCCGTATATATCCAATATCCGTTTAGAAGGGAACTAACTTCTATCTTTACCTCCAAGCGACACAAGTAGTCAGTCTATTATGAACAAATCCCACCACGCAGGCTCATCATCTCCGTTTACTCGCACCTGAGCACCGTCCGTCTCCGGCCTGCCCTTCCCAATCATCTCCTAACCCTCACGTTGGGGTGCAACTTCCTTAATGTGGACATTATTACCAAGCGCAATTCCCGGAGTATGTCAACGAGCCGTACACCTTTCTGCTCACACTCACGATATTCTCGTTGCCCGTAGGAGGCGCGGCCTCGTTCTCCTCTGTTGCTCTCAATCTGGGAGTATTTTCAGTCCTCAGGAGGACAAGACATTCCATCCTGCTGTCATAGTCTTCCTCTTCTTTTCCTCTCCGCTTACATCAACACCGCCTCGTCCACGCTCCACAGCTCACGCAGCAGTTCAACAGCGCAGCGCAGAAGGAGCAGACGGCGTGTACAGCAGGAGCAACTTCTATGCAACGGGGGCATCATGCAAGCAACATGCTCTTTATCTTATTTTGTAGCTGCTCGGTCTTGTCTCGGATCCTGCCTTGCCACAAACAGGCGACCCACCTGGTATGGGAGAACTATAGATGGCGTGTTGATTATGCGAGGCCCAGGGCCCATCTTTCAGTGGTAGGATCTACACGTTCAACAACCTACTGCCCCAGGTGCGTATGGTGTGCGTGCCACGACCACGCTGCTCTATACTCAATTATGGTTCGTCTCTTTCCACTTAATACATTGTAGCGTCATTTCGTAGACGGTCTTCAAACTTGATGTACCATTACACGGCGTCTCGCAGATAATAGCCAGCAAGGCCCGGCCCGTCCGGGCTCAAGGCGATCGTGCACACGGAGGCATTCTTTCCTCTTCGATACCGTACCAAACTTCCGTCTTTGGCAACCAGAGCTGCCCATTTCGACTTTCTTAATGAACTTGTCTTCTCGTCCACGCACATCCGTGCTTCCGCTTGACCCTTGGTCCATACGACACTTGGAACGACCGATTCAGACGCCATGATTCTCTCTTCCTCTCACGCTTCGATCCTCAATATCACACATAACGAAAAGTACTTACTCGGCAATGATTAGACAGGTAGTGTAAAAGTCCATATTTCGAGTAGGTCCGCCGCGTGGCCCCCACCAACATCCCAACTCGGCGACTCGTTCAACCCCGATTATGGTTTGCCACTTTCCACTTCTCACGCATCTCCGCCCTTTTCCTTTCCAGTCTCCTGTGCGTGCCATTACTGTACGTCCATACCATTGTGCTAAACCAGACCATTTCCTCCTCCACATGAAACAACTAGTCAGTTAGGCATTATTCCAGAAACATGCTGACCTCCGCTCCTTTTTCACAACCTGCGTCTGCCACCTCTTTTTAGATCTCCACATCCAGAATGACCACTCCGCCCGGCGCCCACTACGTGACACCCACTCAATAGCGCAGAGGAAGCAGGGATCCTGGCCAGTGGGAACAACATATGAAGCAGCGGAACATGTCACTCAACCAGCGGAGAAGCGTATTTTCCAGTCACTTTCGCTATCGGACGTTCTACCGTTTATTCAAGTTACCACAGGCGCCGTCGGGCGACGACTCGGAGAGCACCAAGGTTGCAGTTGACTCGATTAACAAGAAGTAGGGCATGGCGTACGCACCAATGCTCGCATGAGGAGACAGGTGGGTGTAGCTAAGTATAGGCATCAGCAACATGTTTGTTTTCATCGGTGCTGCCATATCACACATACTGTACATATACTTTTCTATTTACGCGCGAAATTTTTATTACCTTGATCTCTGACAATGATGCGAATAAATTCGACCTGGTGCTTCTATCACATCACGGTAAGTAGCTGGGTAACTGCGTGGATGGTAGGAGACGCTCGATAGTCGATCCAAATGGATCACCTTTTGCCGCAGTAATATGCGATGGTAAATTACCCACCCATCGGCGTACGCTTCATACTCCAGCCTTCTAGGCATCCCAATGAAAACTGAGGGACTCCCAGCTATCCGACTTCTCCGACACGGACAATTCCGCGGTCTTCTCTGTTCTCCATCAGCCCATCGGGCTTGCGGAGAATTCGCTTCTTCAGTTCCACCCACTTACTACCGCCGCTACAATTAGGTCCTTCATATTCCGGAATTTGCTCGTTAATGCTTGCGTACGCGAGGAATTTCTGGCCCAGTTCTTTCCGTGATTTTCTAACGCCACACAGACAAATCTCGGTCATTAAGCCCCAATTTTAGGCAACTCTCGGGATGCCCGCAGGGTGACGTGTGTTTTCGAAACCGAAGTCACGAGCACAGATACTGTGAGGTCGTTTAAAGAGCTTGTCCGCAAGCCGCAAGGGTCCTCCATCGCCCACTGAAGTGAGTGTTCACCAGTATCTATCGGTGTCTCGTTTAGAAGGTAACTAACTTCTATTTTTCCGTCCACTGCAGGCGATACAAGCAGTCAGCGCTAGTCAGCTTGTGACGAACCAAACGCTACATTCCACGCAAGGTGTTCATCTCAGTTTACTCGCACCTGAGCACCTTCCCTCTCCGGCCTTCCCTTCCTGATCACCTCCTCCACTGTTCCCATCCACGTCGCGCCAATTAAGTGGGATAAACCTCTATTTGTGCTCTTTCGAGAGGGCAATTTACAACCTCTAGGGGGAGCAAGTCTCGCACTCGAGCAATATTGGCGCTCGTAGTGTCTGTTAAGATTTGAGTTGACCGCGTGGAACAGGGAATCAAGGTACGCAGTGAGTACCCCTCCTGCCACCCCAGTGGATGCAACTCACTCGCGCCCTGTGCAGATCGACCCTCATGTTGCCCTGCAACTTCCGCAATGACGGAGTCAACATGGGCACTGTGTCCAGGCGCAATTCCCGGCGTAGATCAACAAGTCGCGCGCCTTCCCGCCCACACTCGCGTTCCTGTTGTCTGCAGGGGATGTCGCCACCATTGCTCTCCGCTCTCCCTCTCATTCCGGGAGTATTTCTGGTCTTCAGAAGGACAAGGCCTTCCACTCTCGCAGCATGATATTCATCTTCAATCCATCTCTGTTTATGGTAACACCACCTCGTGCATACCGCGCCGCCCACGCAGCGGCAAAGTTGGTCCATCGTTAAACTTTTCCCCGCCACAGGGGGACGACTCTGGTAGCATAAACAGCGTGTTGATGACGTGGGGGTTGCAGAGCTCAATAGTCGCGGGAACGATCTACGCGTTCATCGACCCACTCCTTGCGGTTGCGTATTGCGCGCGTGCAACGCTCCGAAGAGCAATAGAAATTTGAGGAGCGTCTCGATCGTACGAGTGAAACCTGAAGGTCTGGAGTGGTTGTATCAGTTGCATATCGACACGCATAATTTAAGTAGGCTCGTGAGGAATCGTCAGCGCAGCAGGTCAAGTTGGCGGGCGTGGGATGGGATGGAAGAAGATAGACTGAGCAGGTTGGTTGCTTGATTTTGCAGCCTCAGTAGGATGAAATAAGTCTAAAGTTTCGTATTTAAATCGCTTGAAACAAAAAAATAAGTAGCGTCCGTTGGGCATGTCACGTATCTACGCGTTAAACATAATGACAGCCACGGAAAAATGACATCCGAGTCATTGGTGTTGCCCTATCACAGTACATATTTACATTCTGCATATTCAACTTGAAAATCCAAATCCATCTCCACGACTCTCTACCCCGTACGAGACACGCGTAAAGTACACTTGACATATACAACTTCTTCCTTCCTTCATTTCCAACGACAATTCCTCTTCGACACTACCAGCTGGAGGGCCCAAATGTCTCACCATCAGGGACCGTCTTGTATGGCACGCCAGCATAGTCGGCTGTTTTGGTGTAGACGGTATTCCCCCACCACGCCTGAATCGTGTTCATGCCGATTCTATCATTCTTTGGGTATTGAAGACCGAAGAAGATCAAGACGGTACTGAGAGCGTAACTTGCATCCAAAGCGATAGACAGGACATCTGGGGACAGCCAAGTGTGTGATGAGAAATATTGGTTTCGCAAGAGTAGAGGGTGCGTCACAGTTGTACTTCTGCCACCACGTGATATCACGGCGACGGATAATGTAGTTGAACACGAAGCAGATAAGTATCCAAGGCACGTAGTTGATCGGCGTCGCAGGCGGGATGTAGTTGATGCCTGCGAGCATGACGGGGAAGTTGATGTACTTGAAGAAACGAATCCTAAACCTCTTTTGCAGAACCCACTGAATAAATGGTGCAGATGCTCCAGCCACGAAGAAGGAGAGCATCCCATAGTAGAGTTGACCATGGGAGAAGAGACGTCGCGGCCCGATCACACCCCACTATGGGAGCAATATTAGTGTACAACACAAACCATCAATTGCGCAAAGAGAGCGACTTGCAATGATAGATGCTGTACCAAACACAGTTGTATCGGGGCAGGTGAAACCGTCGGGTTGATCAGGGTTACAAATATCTTCGATATGGGAGAACATCCATGCTTGCACGCCAAGTTGCACAGTGCCAGCAATGGTGGCAGCGACAATCTGGCACAAGAATACGGTCCGCGGTGGGATCTTCATGTAATGACCAAATTTCAAGTTACTGATAAACGATAATGCTTGAAACATGGACGAGTAACCCCAAATCTTGAAAAGCATCATTGCAATCGGCTTTCCGGGCATGGCGTACCCAATAATCAGCTCCGTGAGGACGTTAAGCCCAATTGTCTGCATCGTCATAGCCTGAATTATACCAGCCGGAGCGGTGTACACGAATGCTGGACATAGAGAGGTCAAGATGAGAAAACATTGCAGCCATGAAGGGCGTACAAACGATGAGAGACAAAGCGAAAGCCCACACAGGCAATCCAGTGTCCCATACCTCAATGGTTATCACACCAAACGTGAACGTGATCACTGCGAACGTCGTTAAAAACCGAGCAGATTTGGCCTGTTGATGAGCTCACAGAATAAGGATATATACCACCAATTCGGGACATGCTCGTATACGGACATGAGCCGGGCGTGAATGTCAGGTTGCTCAGAGTGAGAGCGACGAGCGATAGTCCAAATCTGCTTGTTGTGGTAAAGAAGGAAGTGGACGAGGACTGCAGGAATTGAAGCGAATGAGAGACCATAAAACATAACAAAGCCCACGGGGAGGAATATCGGGCTGTAAGACTGGTAGGCCTGTTGGTTGAATGATCCATCGACATTGATAACTTGGGAGAGATTGTATATCTTTCCCGTATTATCATACGACCGTGAAGACAGCAAGGGCATGTAAGCGGAGTACCAAACGTTCGAGTACTGTCTTTGCGATGAGACTATGAATGGAAGGAAAAGGAGGTGAGGACTAACATATAGAATCGGGACGAGGAACCAGTAAAAGAATACGACGGCGAAGCCAATGTTGGCAGTGGTCCACCATGGGGACATGAGGGGAGAGCCACTGTAGGTGCTGATTTGTCCCCACTCCCCAGTCGAATGTGATGATACCCATACCAAGGCCATGGATGACGCCAAATAACTGGTTGATCTTGACATTGTTGGGTGCAATCCAACAGATCCACGAAAAAGTGGAGAGGGCGGTGAAGAGATAGGATGGCAAGAAGTCTGACGTGAAACAAATCATGAGAAAGGGAAAGTAACAAGACGGAGAAACTAACTGTAGATGAAGTAACCGATAAAAGCGTAGGTGAAGAACCGTTGGCAGGAAATACCACCCCGACTACGGGTCCCGGTTGTCTCTTGTGTGTGCAACGTGTTGAGGAGTGCACAAACAGCGAGGTTGTAAGACCAAATCATGGATGCGGGTTCGACGAGGATGCGATGGAAGAAACCACAAAATGAGAAGCCGATCAGCTGGGTCGACATGACCATAAGCCACTGATCTGTTTCACCATTAATTCATAGATATGGAAAGCATCTGGAGATCAAACATACAGATAAAAGGGAGATGCTGATGATAGAAGACCTTCTGAGCAGAGATAGCGTCAATCTGAAAAGTGATGTAAGAAATACCGCAAACGTGTTTAACATGATTTGCTAATTCTGCACCAACAGCGTATACAAATGATGAGCCGATATCGGCCATGACCGCGATGATGACGTGTTCCTTGATTGTGAATGGTCCAGGATTAAGGGAGATACCAAATAGAGAAATGTTAGGAAAATAGCGAGCCCATGCTTTGCAGATTGGGAAACTGATTAGCGATGGGATTACCTGTTTGAGAGATGCGAATTAGAAGGAGCAAAAAAAATGTAACGGCCACTGAAGATGAACCCCGTTAATCAAAATAGGAGGATTTCTATAATAGAAGAACTGGTTGACACCAGGAAGCAGGACTGCCCAAATGGTGCCAACGACCCAAGCGCGGAAACTTGATGAAGGCATCGCGGGATCGTCCGTGTTGGTCACTGCAGCTCGTACTTCCACATACGGCGATTCTTCTAACAGTAAGGTAGCAGTTGGATCAAAGTTTGGATCATCGTAGCTACCGAGAGAAATTTGCTGGACATGGTCGAGGTGGGGATCTCAAGTCAATCAACGAGCGAAAAGGAAGAAAGGCCGGGAAACAAGTACTAACGTCGGCCCTCGCAAGGTGTTCGGGGTCATCACTCTTGGGGATGGACATAGCGTTACTGCCAGTGACTGGAGATGGCTGTGAGGAGTACAATAACAAAGCTGGTCTGAATGAACTCGGGGAGGAAAGTAAGACTTGAGCGATGACAGCTTTATACTGTGTGGAGGCAGAGGGACAGGAACACACGTTGAGACTTAAGGGAGATAGGCTACTTCTTTTACAACCGGTACCGCAACCCCATATTCTCCGTTCTCCCAGGCGCTGCGACGGACCTAAATGTAGAGAGATAAGTATTGGTCAATGTGAGTATTTGTCCGAGCGCTCAGGTCAACTTACGAGAAGCCTAAGATGTTGCCAAGGTTTGTATAGATAAAGACCATTGCATTTCTCCGCTAAATGGTCGAGACTAAACAGGTTGCTGCACTTCTCCGATGATGTTATTCCCCGTCTGTCTGTCCAGTGCATCAATTAGGGAAAACTCCCATCCCGGCGGAGAGAACAATTATATTGAGACGGCAAATACGAACTTGCATCTTCTCACTGGGTTCAGTGGGTTCTGACAAGTGACAACCCAAAAGCGTCCAGGAAGCATCACATCCAGTACGTGGTGGGGTCACAGTACTCCTTAGATAAGACTATCAGAGGCAACACATGCGAGAGGCAACGATGATGGCAGTAGTGAGGCTTGGATGTGATAAGATGTCCGAACCTTGTTACACGAGGAAAGGGACTGAAGTACTGAGGCTTTAAAGAGCGTGGGCGAGATGCTTATGAGAGACAGTGCGTGTGCATCACGTCATTGCTCTTGCAAATACAGGTAATGGTCATGCTCAGGTAAGCTAATTTGATGGGAAACAATCAAACATTTCCACAGCTGTTGCACGAACACGGTTTGCGTATGAGCCCATAGGCGAGTATCTTTGCCTATCGCTAGCGCCTGTCGTCGAATGGAGGGAAGCTGGGAGGATGGGAGAATAAGGTTCTGATGGAGCTGATGGAAAATTGAGGGAGACCTTGAGGAAGAGTTGATGAGCGGGGGCATGGTTGGGCGAAAGCCGTCAGGCTTCCCAGCCCGGGCAGGGGCCCCGGTCTATGGGAGGGGACGAGGTGAACTGCGATCGGGTAGGTGGGGACCCCCCAATGCGCTCTCGCTCCTGCGATCGACCTGGACACGCTCCTGCACGGGCAGTTGCTGCTGTGGATGGGTGTACATGCGATGCAAAGTTCACAAAAGGAGAACTTATGAATTGTGTTGTGTACTATGACTATGTAGCTACTTTGCTAAGCGGGAGTGCGCCTCGACCTTTTGGGTGTGGAGGGTGGGACGAGAAAAGGGAGAGGACGAAGCCGACGGGCTCAAGCGACCGAGAGCGGGGGAGGCGGTCGAGGTGAGAGGCGGCTTTCACTCCGCTCCGAATGCTCCCGCTTAGGGCGAAGACCTAACCCTAGCCCTGCACTCGTGAGATGACAAGTTGAAACGGACCGGAATACCGGAGTTACAGATACCAGGACATGCGGACACGCAGATTCCAACTCTCCTTGCACCTCGACCACCACCATCGTACCACTCTAGGCAAGGGATCCCCAGCGCTTTTGAGAGTTCGCGCTCTGAGCTCCCCTCTACCTTGCATCATACCTGGGCCAGCTGTCATCCCTGATTCCCTGGCCCATTGTCATCGTCAGTTATATACATGCCTCCAGCCACCTCTTTTAATCTCGTAGTACATAAGGACCGCGTCTTCGTCTCTGCCACATGTAGTGGAATATAAATTCTGACTTCAAAAAAAAAGACACGCAGATTCGGTGGTACTGCTAATAACAGTCTTTCTACCTCACTTGAGCTATGTACAATACGACCCTTATTCTTCTACGTTATAATAAGCCCCAGAAACCTTTGTTAAATATTTCCGGATGAGACACCGTGACACTCATTTACAGGTATTTAAAGTCTACTTTTTCCGTGTTATCACTTCACTGGCAGCTTCGACTCGCTATTTATTAGCTCTCGGATATCTTATCTTATCTCGCGCGTTGTTGTTTCCACAACATGATTCCAACCGTGACGGCACATATACAGTGAACTGTGCTAGGTAGAATGATGGAAAGTGATCAGCTTCATCCTGTCGTCATCACCTCACTCACTGGAATGTGTTGGCCTCATGTTCGTCTTTTTCCCAACAATGCATCTCATTTCACTGCTTCAGTGACATGACCCCATACATCAGTTTAACATCACTGGCCATGCATGGCATACGAATTACATTATTACAAGTTGCGAATGTCGCTAGCTGGCATCACCACTTGAGCACTGTTGGAAACAGTCCATCCGCTGGCAGCGCTGCACTGTACAGTAACCCATGAATTACGGAGTTTTGTAAACCCATCTCGGCTTTGACTGAGTTGCTGGAACTATTAGACTGAATGTTATGGTACAGTAGCAGAGTAGCAGACAAAAAAAGTCAAAGTACTCTGTTTAACCATGTGGGACAAGGCCGCTGAGGGTCTGGCATGAGATGCCATAACTGGCGACCCTTCTTTCCTTATTGGTGATACGGAACTAACGAACACGAACAGCTCTGATTCTGATCGATCTGATGCCCTGACATGTCAGATCCTAACCCAGAATTCGTCTAATATAGCAACGGTTTTGACTTCAAATTCAACGATGCGCGGAGGCCCCACGACGCCGATGCATGGCCCAGGGGGTGATCGATGATCGATCGAGTGTCCTCAGCAATCTGTGACAGCGGTCTGACATGAAAGCTATCCCACAGTGGAACTGAAAATAATACCACCGCTCAGACTGCAACGCAGCAACATTACAAACCACCTCATCTCCTGGGGTGCCCCAAGCACACGATAACTGTAATCCGCATCTGAGAGGAAAGGGAGATCAGAGAGGAGCACAAACCATTCAGCTGCCGTACAACTCATCATGATAATGATGGCGAACCCAAGCAGTCACGTACATGTTGCCTGTCATCACTATCGCCGAAAAACAAGCTCTCGATAGGGGAGTCGGGTGGTAATCACGTTAGCTTTACCAGGTTTGCTGGCCAAAGGTTGCACCATCTGCAGTCTTGGTGTAAACTAAATCGCCCCGCCAGTTCAGAATACTGTCCTGTTCAATGATACGATTCTTCAGGCATTGCAAATGGCGTGAATCTTGTCGGCTTGTCATAGTCCGAACCAGACCAACTAGGGTAGTATAGAAGAATGACGGACTGAGGCATGTCAGCCAGAGAGAAAACGATCAAGCAATCTGGCAGACGCACAAATTACGAGGGCATGTATGAATCCCCAGACTGAGAACTATGTTTTCTGCATCTCGAGAGAAGCGACATCGAACACGGACATAATCACTGCGCAGGACGTCAGTGTATAGATGTACTTTGCTCTAACAGCTGGTGCATACACAGAACACGGAAACATACCACTAATCAGGGACCTCATAATTCGTAAACATGAGAGGGGCACGACCGATGTGGACATGTAATTGAAGGCCTGATATGCCTTGAGATGTGGAACGAGGCATATGAAACATTGCAGCTCCTTCTCGTGTTATAGTGTTATAGTAGAAGGAGGTCAGAGCGAAACCATAGTCTCGGAGCATGCTCGGAGGGAGAGAAAGGCCACGATAGTGGAACCTGAAATGCGCCTGAATGAGAGACAGTGCTTTGGTTGAGATCCACACGATGTGGCGGCTCATGATGCATGACACATGATGGGTCTGAGGTCCCAACATCTAGAATAGTTTAGTTCCGGACGAGGCAGAGGAATAGACTGAAACGGACGCACGATTGGCTTAAGGTTACGGTATGTAACATCGTGAGCACACGAGAACGCGGTGTCTCGATCTGAACACAGATCGGTCACCATGTGTGAACCGTGAAAGCCGTGAACTGGTCTTGGTTGTAACCGGCCGTTTACGGTTCAGTTCGACCCGACAATAACTCCGCCACTGTTGGCGCGTGGCAGCTCCCAGGTCGAGCAGAAACTCAACATCGATGACCTACCGAATCCTTCCGGTAATTAGCATGCGTACACACTCAGCCAGACAAGTGCATCAGTGACTGACTTCACCGCCAACAGGGACACTTTAGAATACTTCCGACGGGCTTCCGTGATCCTGTCTTGCCTCCGACCCTTCTTCAATATCTACAGCCTACGCATTCTCTGCACCTCGTTGCAGCAGGATGGCCCTTTCTAACCGGTACACAATCCCTACCGTCACCTCCTGGTCAGGGAGGTAGTGCACATGCTGGTCTCTGTGCTACTTCGGCTGCACGCAGAGAAGTACTGACTGGATGCAAGATTGAGAAACTCGTAGGAAGACCGCCGTCTTACGTGTAAGCTCGAAGCTAAAGCTGTTGGTCTGGCCTGCTAACACCATGGATGCTCCACCCTGGTGAGTAGTCCCTGCTTTTATCAGATTTCGAAGGCAACTGACTTCCGTTTCTCGGCACCACAGCAGTCCGTCATCAGCCCTAGTCTGCTTTCAGACAATCTACACAAAGAGTTTGTCTCCCTTCTCAGGTTTATACTCCTCGCCCCGCATCGCTATCTCTCCCCACATATGCCCCTGGCGTCCTCTCCTCCTCAGGCGTCCCCACCCAGCATCGTGTGATTCGACTCTGAAACGGCCTTAAACAATCGTCAACAGGTAGTCAGTCTGGCTCGTGGGACACTCTGGTGCTCACATGGTGTTTAGCGTGGTCGTCGGGCTGTTGAAGCGGGGAATGAAAGCACGAGCAGTATGCTTCCCTTCCCGTGACTTGATGCGTTTTACTAATTACGCGGACACTTCCGGCCCTCGGGGTAGATGGTGCTCCACACACATATCGCACCTTCCTCTTCCGCCTCTTCCTCCACCGGCTCCAGGCTACTCACACCACGTCACCCACCAGTGGTGCAGACACTGCATAATTGGCAGAGAATACTGGCACGGATTTGGAGAGTGGTCTCCGTGAAGCAGGTCACGATAACACGCATAGAATTGGCGCATACGCCCCATCCCAGCTGCGCTGTCTCGCATCAAATTCTGCCTCGCCAAAAGTGTATGATTCGAGTGTTGAGTTGGACGGCAACGAGATTGCGACTAGCCCGAATAGCGATAAGCCAGGGGTGGGACAAACATCGACGCTTTCACGGGAGCTGCAGTTGGCACGGCTCAAACGGCAATACTAGCAACGCGTCGATGATTGAGTGTAGTGTGTAGTACGCTTTCTACCTGGTGCCCCAAGTACTGTACAACAAGTGCTGTAGAAGCGCAGCGGTCCAAGGGTAGATCGTTGAAACCCGATGAGTGTCTCGGGTGCGTGGGCGAAGGATGCTGACCTTACACAGCATACCACTGATGGTTTACGGGATGCTGGATTCGAAACTGGTCGCAAGGCATATCGGTGTGCGTGATGTAGGCAGGGTGAGGAGATGGTCTGAGCGGGTCCCCTCGACAGTTCAATGAAGGAGGGCTGTAGCAGTTTAGAGACGCAAATGAGTGGGTTTTCATGTATTTAGGGATGACTCGCCCGGAAGGAGCAATCCGTGCCTTGGTGTATCAACGGCTCCCAACAGACATGGCGACCGCCATCTTATCATAACGATATTTACACGATCCAAAGCTTCCCCTCCCGCGATTTGACACCCGCTCGGCGACGCTTATGGAGTACACTGTGCGTTGATATTTTGAATAGAGAGGAACCTTGCAGAGGAAAATTGACTCCGTTCGCAGTATCACCAAGGCGCCAAGCACTTCTCAAATCACGCGACATAGGCCTGTCCCATGGGGTTGGCTCGATCCGTGCCACTACAATCAAAATCGGTTCGTCTTTTCCTACTTGATGCACACCACGGTTTCTAGAAACTCGCTGACTGCGTCATGAAGACATATCAATCTGCGCCATTCGAATTTCCACATACCAATACGCCGCGGCTTGCATATAGTAGCCGGAAAGGTCCGGACGCAAGGCGAGCAGACAATTCTTTCTTTCTTCTCCGATACCGCGCCATTTCCATTCCACCCGGTTGACGTGTTTCGATCACAACTGCTCATTACGGCTTTCCTCCTTCTCGTTCGGACAGCCAGCAACGGTTGACCTATGTGCGGAGATAAGGACACTATTCAACTTGAACTCGAAGTGATCTTCGACCTTACTCTCCATTCTCAGATTACGTGTCGGATTTGAGAAGTTCGCCGTCAAGATTGCTTTCAGAGCGGACCCCAGTGGGCTGTAGCAGCGGTAGATCATAGCTATTGCTGCATGCTGCCCTGAGCATTGTAATAGTACAGCCATCACGCCCCACCCTACTGCGAGTTCCAGCTCAGCCCTCCAAGTAATACTCATGAGACGTTTGCAGAAGCGGAGCAAGCCGCATCTGACTGAGCCTATGCCAAGTGAATTTTACCACGTATGACAATGTCTACGAGCTTTCTAGAATGCTTCTAGAGCTCACCGGCATCACACCATCTCGTGTGATACTTTTCCCATCTTGTAACGCAGGACGCCCCATGCCTTTCCATTCCGATACTCTAGCACCCCGATCTACGAGGTAAACGGGTCCTACCACCGTCGCCTTTCCTCAACTCAACCCCCACTTCTAACAACGCGACGTCCTCTTCGCTTTGCTCCCAAACCGGATCAGAGACGGAAATCACGCACACCGGGACCAGCTTCTGGGAAGCGGGGGATCATGAGAGTAACCAGGGGAGCAGTGCGTTCTCCGGGTCGTGACTCACCATCTGACATCATATTCCGTCTTTTTACAGAGCCACGATTCGATAAGCGACTCGGACGGCCCAGAACATGCAGCTGGCTAGACCAACCATTCGGCGGTCGGCGTATATGCATCGGCCCTTGCAAAGGACAGCACGCTGGTACACGCGGTGGAGGTACGGCGATTCGAGGTTGAGCGTTGAGCAATGGAGGAGGCATAAGTATCGCAGGTGCTACCGAGGCTCCTATTAGACGCGCTTTAAACATGATGACAGCCACAAAAGAATGACTTTTCTTCGTTGTCGCTCTATCACAACACATATTGACACGCTGTATATTCAACTTGAAAATTCAATTCCGTCTCCACGATCCTACACACCGTATGAGACGCGTAGAGTACACTTGACATATACTACTTCTTCTCTCCTTCCTTTCTAACGACAATTCGAGTAGATAAACCTGAATTAGAGTCTGTAAGAGATGCCACGGTAAAGGAACGATGACAACATCTCTTTCCCCTTCGACACTACCAGCTCGAGGGGCCGAATGTTTCACCCTCAGGGACCATCTTGTATGGCACTCCAACATAGTCGGCTGTTTTAGTGTAGACGGTATTCCCCCACCACGCCTGAATCGTGTTCATGCCGATCGCGCCATTCTTTGGGTATTGCAGAGCGAAGAAGATAAAAAGGGTACCGAGAGCGTAACTTGCGTTCAAAGCGAAGGACAGGACATCTGGAGACAGCCATGTGCATGATCAGAA